>JAWQEG010008814.1:0-18645 GCA_033782935.1 Petrolisthes cinctipes
AGAAAAAAATACTGTGGACATAAAAAAAAAAAAAAAAAAAAAAAAAGATGAGGCAAGAAATTAAATGGACATAAAAAATAAAAAAAAGAAGAAGAAGATAAGGCAAGAAATTAAATATCATGAAAAAAGAGAGAAAACGCAGACGAATTTGCCCAGTATAATCAGGCAGGAGAGAAGTTTTGCCAATAGTGTTCGTCTTGCCGTCCGTCCTTCTCAACTCTCGGGTACATTATTACCAACTCCTCCACGGTACAGGGAGAAGGAAATGCGGTAGAGTTTCCAAGATGGGTAATATGCCCATTTTTTTTTTTTTTTTTTTTTTTTTTTTTTTTTGTGTATCTGATGTAGACCAAATAAGATAATATATATTATATCTAACTTACTTTATCTATCTTACTCAAATTAGATAATATATAGTGTATAATTATCTAACTTTTACTCTATCTATCTTACTCAAATTAGAAAATATATATATCTAACTTACTCTATCTATCTTACTCAAATTAGATAATAAATACTGTATATCTAACTTACTCTATCTATCTTACCCAAATTAGATAATATAAAAATGTATATCTAACTTACTCTATCTATCTTACTCAAAATAGATAATATATAATGTATATCTAACTTACTCTATCTATCTTACTCAAATTAGATAATGTATACTGTATATCTAACTTACTCTATCTACCTTACTCTAATCTCTTTAAAATGTAATGTAATATGATATAGTCAAACGTAGCGTAATCAAAATCAATTGCAACTTAACATAATATGACCCGAATCAAACTATTTTAACTTCAACACGCGAGACTCAAGCAATCTTTATCTAACTAATCAAGTACAGTATATACTCGTATAGCCTTCTCTAACCTCACCTAAGATAACGTAATTACCTAATATATTTTATCCTAACGTAGCGTAACCACATCTACAGTAGCCTAATCTAATATGACATAACCCAAACTAATCGATATTAATCTAAACTATCGTCATCTAAACAATACAGTATCTCCTGGTTAAGAGAGAATTCCCCGTACCGCGAGAAAGTTGGGAATGTTGCGGCGCGGGTGGTGGGAGTATGATGTCTGCATGAACTTGCTAATCAAAGCGGCTCCTCCTCCTCCCTCGGAACTCCTCGGAATCTCTTGGGTTTTGGGGGATGAGGAGAGGAGAGGAAGGAAGGAAGGGGTGGTACTGCATGGGTGAGGTGGGAGAGGGGTCGGGGCAGTGCTGGGTAAGTGGGTACTGTAGGAGAGATGGTGGAGTGAAGATGGAGAAGGAAGGGAGAGGAGAGGGATAGTGTTGGATAAGGCAGGCAGGGGAATGGTGGAGTAAAATTGGAGTGAGTATAGGATTGGATGGGTTGGGTTGGGTTTACGAAAGACAAGTAGAGAAGAAGAATTAGATGAGTAGGATAGGATAAGATAGGATGGGTTGTGTTTAGTAAGATGAGATATGGGTGGAGAGAAGTGGACTGGGAATTGATGGTATGGATCGAGTGTAGAGAAGTGAGGTATGGGACTAGCGAAGTGGGATGATATGGGAGGGGATGGGATGGGCACAATGATGGGAGGGAGTGTATAGTTGGAGTGAAGAACAGAGGGTGAGGGAAGGGAGGAGGATAAACTTAGGCTGGAGAGGAGAGGAATAAGAAGGTAATGTGTGCTGAAGATCCCTCACATGGCCCAGAAAAATATACAAGAACAGTTTTTAATACCGAGATGAAATAGCCCTTCATATCCCTGGGTTTGTTGAATACATGAATGTGGTTGACTGGAGGCGGGGCTAGTGGGGGGAGGGGGGGGGGGGCAGGGGAGCGGGGTTTAGCGTGGGGCGAGATGAATATGGAAAAGTGGAAGATACTCAGAGGGCCTTGGAAGTGCAAATACTGGAAAGGAAAAATAGGACCGAGTGAGGAGAGGATGGTAAAAAGCCTGGATGGATAAGGAGGAAGAAAGCGTTCGGAGAAATTGGTAAATGGAATGGATGGTGATAATCAAAGGGAATTGAGAGAAAAGATGATAAAATGAAGACTAATGACAGAGAGCAAATAACACCAAACGAATACTGGAACAAGTAGGATAGCGAGGGAGAAATATTTAAAGAAAGGAAGAAAAAAAATTATGTCAAGGTAATAGGAACGAATAAAGTACAGAACATATCAGAATTAACAACAACAACAAAACCATAACTTATATATACCTTTACTAGATAATTCCCATAAAATAAACAAAACAGGATTAAATAAAAAAATATGTTGATTGGCAATAGCAGTAGTGACAAGGAGTGATTAAGGATTACGAATAACACTGTATGGTTGGAGAGGAAGACGGTGGAAGGAAAGTAAGTATACATTGTAGGATGTGAGTGTCAGGAGAAGGTAATGTTATGTTGTCTCAGGAGCTAGGGGGACAAAGGCGAGTGTAAAGTGCATTAGGTTAGAGTGGCATGAAGTGGCTACACAACAATAAACAGGGGAGGGGGGCGAAGGGAAGGGAAGGAGGAGAAGGTTTGTATGTAAGTCGTGGGTGGATGAAAGTCTTGATATTCTCTTTCGTTTTATATAGTTATTTTATTTCTGTCATTCAGTTCACCTATTCCAGTCACCTTTTCCATTGTACTTCCCTCACCCTTCCCTTTACCTGATGATACCTGTGATTGGAGTCGTCAGCTGATTGGACTCTTTAGCTTTGTCAGTGGCGAACATATACCCGAGTTAATTTGTCCCTGCTGTCACCAGGCGTCAACACAGAACAGAAATGGATGTACAGAGGGATAGCTTGGGTGACTAAAGTGTGGATATATAGAGATGGGATAGGGGGAGCTGAATCTGGGTGACCTTTAGACACGTACGTAGGTGGGACAAAGAGGAAAGAACCATGCAGGAGGGCCAATATGTGTGTGTGTGTGTGTGTGTGTGTGTGTGTGTGTGTGTGTGTGTGTGTGTGTGTGTGTGTGTGTGTGTGTGTGTGTGTGTGTGTGTGTGTGTGTGTGTGTGTGTACAAAGTGGAGGGGTACAAAGAGCAAAACCAGGGTGGTGGTAGAAAGAGCATGTTACAATATACAGCATATAAAGTGGTGGGTGAGACGAGCACTTTAATCCCCACTGGTATAACCTCTTCTGGACCTCACATCGTTGCCTGCGAAACATGAAAATGGGAATGTCACGGAGATAGTTGTGTAGTGCATTGTGCCGTGTGTTTTGCGTGTGTCTGTGTATTACTCTACTGTGTGTATGTGTCTGTGTCTTGTTGTGTTGTGTGTTTGTATCTGTCTGTGTGTTATTGTGATGCATTTATGTGTCTGCGTATTTGCTGAGTCTGTATGTTTGTGTCTGTGTGAGTATTGCAATGTCCCGTGTTTCGTCTGCATCCTGTCTTGTGTATAAATGTCTGTATTGCTATGCTGTGTAACCTGCTTGATTGTGTTGTTGTGATTTTCCTGTATAGGGAGTTGTACTTTGTTATGGGTGTTGCACTGTGTTTAGTTGAGTGTAATAGAGAGTACTGGCCGTATTCTGTTATGTGTATCAATGGTGTGTATGCGTCTAGCTGCATGTGTGTTTTATAGTCCTCTTTAGTGTGTATATATGTATTGTTACGTAGCTGTATGTGTGGTGTGTTTGTTGTTGTCTTGCACTGGGTAAAACGTCTTAATAAAAAATACTACCAGTCTTGTGAAGGTCGTCCTAATATATGCTGAGTGTGGACTTGAGATGTTGCTTTCCTTGATTTGTCTAGAGTTACGTATAAATGTACATGTATTAAGTTTGTTTTGTTTGTGCTTTGGTACTTTCTCTGTGTATCTGTAAACTTATGCTCTGACCCAGGACATAGATTTTTTGAAGCTCTATCTCTCGTATATAAAACAATGTGTGTGTGTGTGTGTGTGTGTGTGTGTGTGTGTGTGTGTGTGTGTGTGTACTGGATAATGTGTTACTGTGTGTACCATTGTCTACTCGTTTAAATATCTGAAATTATGCATGTCACACACACACACACACACACACACACACACACACACACACACACACACACACACACACACACACACACACACACAAACAAAAACAAACAAACAAACAAACAAACAAAATTCATAATATGCACCACACTATAAGCTATACAGGCATACATACATAATTATACACAAGCAATATATTTTCGTTTTCAAATTTTCAAAACTGGATATGTAAAACACCACACCGAAAAAAAATGTACACAAAAACACGACACATCCATTCACAACAACAACAACAACAACAACAAACCTACATCCATCCATCCATAAACAAGTCCTGGCAGCCTCCTGGGTAGAGAAAACAGGACCCCCCTTATCCCACGACGTCCCTGTTTACCCAGTGCTTACAACCCGTTCAGGAGCAATCTAGTAGAACATCCCCCAGGTAGGTAGGTAGGTAGGTAGGTATACGCTTCGTCAGGTACCGCAGCACTTCCCTAGAGAGGCCCGGCCCAACGCTGATTCAATCTTGTGTATTCGATTAGGACGCCAGAAAATACAAGCCTTGCTCCCCTGTCATTACCCCTCATTAGAGCTTATAAGCCAAACATCAGGGGATTTCATGGCTCGGTCGTCTTGATGAATATGACTAAATTTCCTGGGTTTAGTGGCAGTGCTAAGATGAGATGAGCTGCCAAACTGCCCCGACCCGCTAATCATCTGTGACATATGGGCTGGAAGTGGTGTTGGGTGAGTGTTTAGGGTGTGTGAGGCTGGTGGTGTATGTGTTGTTGTTGTGTGAGGGCCAGAATATGTGTGTGTGTGTGTGTGTGTCGTGGGGGAGGAGGGGGAATCAGGGTGTGTGTGTGTGTGTGTGTGTGTGTGTGTGTGTGTGTGTGTGTGTGTGTGTGTGTGTGTGTGTGTGTGTGTGTGTGTGTGTATGTATGTATGTAAATAATAATAATAATAAAAGGTGTGTGTGTGTGTTTGTGTGCCTGTGTGTGTGTGTGTGTGTGTGTGTGTGTGTGTGTGTGTGTGTGTGTGTGTGTGTTGCATATGACAGTTTGTTTGAATTTTGGGATGTAAATATTGAACTTCTGTCCGTGATGGATGTATAGAGAGCTGGGAACAAATAGTGAAATAGTGAGTGAGGGAATAAGGGAGTGAATGAGTATATGGGTGAGGGAGGGAGTGAGTGTATGGGTGAGGGAGGGAGTGAGTAAGGGAATGAGTAAGTGAGTGAATGAGTGAGTGAGGGAGTAGACAGATGAATATGTGAATGACTAAACGTGTGTGTGTGTGTGTGTGTGTATGTGTGTGTGTGTGTATATGAGAGATGAATGATGTTATCATTCTATACCAGTGCTACTAGTTCTGTAAATTTTTTGTTATAAATACATATTATAATTACTGACCTAATATTAAAATTCGAAAAATGACTCATAGTGATTTGAAGATTTAACCCGAAATGTAATAAAAAGGGATACTTCCAAAATATTAACATAATTATATAAGTTTTTTTTTTTTTTTTCATCACACACTTTAATCATGTTTAATGGGTGAGTGTCTTTTGGTACACTCGCGATCCAAAATATGTATCCAGGCTTGCTTCGAATAGCCTGATCGAATATTAAGCGAGCTCAAGCAAATACGAAACAGGATAAGCCTTGTAATTGGTTCACTAGTATCTCAAAAGATTCGAAAACTTCAACAAGACCTGGATACAAATTTTGGATTGCAAGTGTACATTAGAGAACCATGATTCCTCCAGAGTATGCAAGGAAACAGGACCAGATTAACAAATATAATGGTGTCCTGTTGCTGAGAATAGCTTGTAGGAATCATTATCTCCAAAAAATGCCAAAACTATATATACCCTCCCCCTTTAAAGGAAATAATATATATGCAGACATTTTCAAATATTACCTGGGCAACAAAACTAGTCTAATCCTCAGCTAAATATAAAACAATGCAGAAGAGCTTAGAGAGATTACAAAACCAAATTCAGACAATATTTTTACATTCTTATTACATCCCTTCTTATAAAATAGCCATTGTTACCGAAAATAGTTCCAAAATATTAGATAGTATAAAATAAATGTGAATTATATTTATTACCAGTAGGATATAATGCCTCGTCACTCCTCTTTTAAAAAATTATGCCAATCTATATGCGTAAATATGCATAAATTTAACACACACACGTACACACACACCTTCACTTCCTCCTCACTAACACACACACACACACCTTCACACCCTAAGATAAACATACACACACAAACACTCACACACACACACACACACTCACACAAACACACACACACACACAAACACACTCACACAAATACACACACACAAACATAGGCTACACACACACACACACACACACACAAACATAGGCTACACACACACACACACACACACACACACACACACAGGACACATGAGGAACAACAAGGCAAGGCTGTGTGAGGCGAGGAAGGCCGTGCTGGATTAGGTGCAAAGAGGATAATGAGAAGGGTGGGCAGGTGATGTGTGGAGGCGAGAGGTTACACACACACACACACACACACACATACATTCATATACATACACACACACATATACATACACACACACACACATACAAATACACACACATATACACACACACACACATATACATGCACATACATACTCACACATTCATACAAATACACACACACACACACACACACATACAAATACACACACACACACACACACACACACACACACACACACACACACACACACACGTCACTAAGGTCAGAGAACAGTTCTTTAAATTTTTTTAAATTTAACTTTTATGTTTTTTTTTTATGCATGGCAAACACTAGATGATTTTCTCTGGACTGGGAGAACTCAAGACTCAACAATGATAACCTAATCTTTAAACCTATACATTATCCACAAAGACAACTGGTGCATATAATAGTTATTGAATGAATTATTATCTCTAGTCTTGTTAGAAAATATGAGGGATATGGAAATATATTTATGATGATTTTAAATAATGTCTAGTAGTTTAATTATTACTTAGATAAGCTTTGAGACCTGAATGTATAATTAGTTCCCAGCATCAATTAACTGTATAATTTTCTTCATTTACATTAATATTTAACATCAACTACGGCACCGAAAAAATAAAATAAAATAAAATAAAATAAAATATTAATCTCATCCCGTTATGATACTGAAAAGGTTTGAGTCGAGTTGGAAGTATAGTGTCAGTCCAACTTTTATTATGTTGAACTAACGTGTTGTGTTTATACAGTGAGGATAGAACACTGTGAGTTATGGTGGCATCACACACACTTCAACATTTGCTCCTCCAACATTTACTCCTCCAACATTTGCCGATAAATTAACCTCGTCCTCCAGTTAACATCGATACAGCGGAGATATATTTGGTGTCGTCACGTTTGGTGTATTCCTCCAAACATTTGCCTTCCCAACATTCGGTCATCAACGTCGTTCAGTCAGAATAGCCACTCTTGTGCTTTTAAGGGGGAAGTTTTTTGTTGGTAATTCTGGAGCAACTGAATCCTTCAAACTATTCCAAGCAACATGAAGGACACTATTATTTTTGCTCTTCTGGTCCTGTTTCCTAGCATACCTTGGAGGAATCAAGGCACCCCAATGTGCCAAAAAAGAATTTCCCATTTAAGTTTAATGGTCTGGTTTGATGTTGACTATAAGGGTGTTGAAGTGTAATAGTTATAGGGAAAATAGTCACTGGATGAGTATAGACTTACCTTATCCAATACCCTATGCTGTACAGTCATGGTCAAAAGTCCTGCAACTTGGTGAATAAAAGCGAGCCATTTGAGTGAATCTTCTGAACCAATATTGCAGAGACCAACAGCAGCTATATTTTCGGATCATTTTTCGAAGCCATCTCATTGGAAAGCGTTGCAGGACTATTGACCATGTCTGTACAGTTCTATAAAAACAAAACAGGACGAGAGAGAAAACACATACAGTACCTTGGTTTGAATATGAATCATCAAGACTAACCCAAGTCCCTCTGAGTTACACATTATTCCGAGGGCCACAATTTCACCATCTGTAATGAAGAGAAAAGTAAATTGTATATATAAATTTGCTATTAATAGTTAAGAATGTTAGATGATACTGAAATGTTGTGAAATGGAAGTTATTACAAAGAAAGTGACAACGCAAATAACTGTTTGTGAAGAAATAACTGAGGGAAAAGATAAACATGGGCTATATCTACAAAATTACTAACGATAATGAATAATTTTACTAAAACCCTATGAAATGGGAGAGAAAATGATAATGGGATTCAACGTCAAGTACACTTAGAATAATAATAATACGAAAGCAGAAGTGATGATACGAGAAGAAATGAGGCAGAGAGAGAGAGAGGAAAGGAGAGAAGAAATGAGGCAGAGGGAGAGGAAAGGAGAGAAGAAATGAGGCAGAGAGAGAGAGGAAAGGAGAGAAGAAATGAGGCAGAGAGAGAGAGAGAGAGGAAAGGAGAGAAGAAATGAGGCAGAGAGAGGGAGAGGAAAGGAGAGAAGAAATGAGGCAGAGAGGGAGGAAAGGAGAGAAGAAATGTGGCAGAGAGAGAGAGAAAAGGAGAGAAGAAATGAGGCAGAGAGGGAGAGGAAAGGAGAGTAGGGAAATAATACCCAAACACTGTATACCAAATTGACTTGCCATCTCCGCCCTCCTCGTGTTGTGCCTCCCTTCATTCCCTCCACTCCAACCAACCCTTTCAAACACCACACCATACTCACTTGTGCCTCACCCAACTGCACCACACACACACACACACACACTCTCTCTCTCTCTCTCTCTCTCTCTCTCTCTCTCTCTCTCTCTCTCTCTCTCTCTCTCTCTCTCTCTCTCTCTCTCTCTCTCTCTCTCCTTCAGTCAGGCTCAAGCTACTCTTACTTTTATTTTCCTTCTCTTTCTCCCACCGTTCTTCCCTCTTTGCTTCATTCATTTACCATAACCTTCTCCTCCTCCTCCTCCCACTTCTATTACCCATCTCTTTCTCCCACCTTTCTTCCCTCTTTGCTTCATTCATTTACCATAACCTCCTCCTCCTCCTCCTCCTCTTCCTCCTCCTCAACAACCAATACTTTCCATGCATTTCTCTCCATCACTGTACCCTGGTTCTCTTTCCCTCCTTTACCCCTTTTCGCCTGCCTCTCTCACCTATTTCCTGTTAGCTTATCTTCCCTCATTGTAAGTGGATAGTTCATGAGTTCGAGATAGTCTATATCTTTCCAGGGTTCAGTTCCCCTTTTCGAGCTATGGGATTAAGGTGTTAGTCTTTCTTTGTAAGGGGTCGAACCTGTACCGTAACTCACCTCGAGGATAAGGAGTGTGAGATAGTCAGTCTACACTCACCACTCTCTCGAGGTGGGTTACTCTTCTACCCCTAGTGTTATACATTATGTTTAAGTGTTCTAAAATTAAGGCTAGGGAGGTTATGAAGCTGTGTTGTATTATGAATACATGTTTTATGGTTTTTGTCTGAGTTTCTCTGACCCCATTTGGAAGCCTCTGGTTTATAAAAGATCCTGGCCCTGACACTCGTATACCTCTCTTTCCTGCCTGCCTTCTCTTCCTCTTTTTTTATCCCTTTCTTGCCTGCCTATCACCCAATTGATAGTCCTCCCTCCTACCTTCCTGACTCCATCTCTTCCCCTTTCTGTCTTCCTGTCTCCATCTCTCTTCCTTCTGTCTGTCTGTCTGCCTCGTCCCATCCCCCTACCCTGCCTGCCTTCCTCCACCCCTTTCCCTCCTTCCTGGCATCCTTCCCCCCTTCCCCGACCCCCCCGACCCCTACCCCTTCGACACGACAGCTCCAGCGCCCGAGTCTCGCTGATCTGCTATTCATATTGAATTTAATTAAGAGGGGAGCTGACGAGGACTGAAATCTCCCCCTCCCCACACACACACCCTCTCTTGGTTAATTGTAATCCCCTCTCTCCCCACTCCCCTCAAATTCTAGATACTCTGCTTAATTTATCTCACCCACTTGCATCCCCTTTCATCCATAAACATAACTGTGCCTTTACTTCATTTATCTCTACTTTATTTATTAACTGTGCCTTTACTTCATTTATTAACTGTGCCTTTACTTCATTTATCTCTACTTTATTTATTAACTGTGCCTTACCTTCATTTATCTCTGCTTTATTTATTAACTGTGCCTTTACTTCATTTATCTCTACTTTATTTATTAACTGTGCCTTTACTTCATTTATCTCTGTTTTATTTATTAACTGTGCCTTTACTTCATTTATCTCTGTTTTATTTATTAACTGTGCCTTTACTTCATTTATCTCTACTTTATTTATTAACTGTGCCTTTACTTCTTTTATCTCTGCTTTATTTATTAACTGTGCCTTTACTTCATTTATCTCTACTTTATTTATTAACTGTGACTTACCTTCATTTATCTCTGGTCCATTTATTTAATATATTTCACTAGTTTTCATATACATAAATATTCTGTGATTTTAATATGAGATTTATTCCATCTGTGGGATTTTTACTTTTTCCTGTTCAAATGTTTCTTAAAATTCATCCTTTTATCATTACCTCATCTAAGTTTAATACTCAGTTTCACTTTTGGGTATTTATCTTAAAATCACAAGTGCCTTAAAAACTCTCCCATTGTCTCCGTTAATTCTTGGTTTACATGTTTTGATATCTGTGTCTCTTGTACAGTGCTTTTCTCTTCTTACCTTTCCATTCCCACTTTCATTCCTCTTATTTCTATCTGTTTCTCCATTTTGTTAGTTTAGTCTGTGTTCTTTTTATTCCCATTTTAACGTATCTAATCGTCTTGTTCCCTCTTTCACCATTTCTGTATATATCTTCTGTTTTCTTCTTCCTCATTCTCTGTCTGTCTGTCTCTCCCTCTTTCTTCTGTTTTCTTCTTCCTCATTCTCTGTCTGTCTCTCCCTCTTTCTTCTGTTTTCTTCTTCCTCATTCTCTGTCTGTCTGTCTCTCCCTCTTTCTTCTGTTTTCTTCTTCCTCATTCTCTGTCTGTCTCTCTTTCTTCTGTTTTCTTCTTCCTCATTCTCTGTCTGTCTGTCTCTCCCTCTTTCTTCTGTTTTCTTCTTCCTCATTCTCTGTCTGTCTCTCCCTCTTTCTTCTGTTTTCTTCTTCCTCATTCTCTGGTCTGTCTCTCCATCTTTCTTCTGTTTTCTTCTTCCTCATTCTCTGTCTGTCTGTCTCTCCCTCTTTCCCTCCATTCGTCCACCCATCTCTTCCCTTCTCACCGCCCTTGCAGCCTTCACTTGTAATCCCTTGAGCCTTGAGAGGATTAAACTGATGGATTTCTCTAACTATGTATCTGTGAGTCAAGCCTTCGTTTACATAACTACCCCTTCCTCCCCTTTACTGAACATTATCCATTTTTACATGACCATATTAAAAGTATATTACTGTCGTGGTGGTGGGGATTGTGGTTCTTTAAACTCATAATGTGTGTGGAGAGAGAGAGAGAGAGAGAGAGAGAGAGAGAAGGTTTGCATGCTTGCGTGCGAGTAAATGTATGATATGGTCTGGTTGTGAGTGTGCAAATTTATAAGAGTCTGTGTAAAGGTGAGTGTGTGTGTGTGTGTATGTCTGTGTGTGTGTGTGTGTGTTGCAAGTACAGACAGGAGGCAGCTGTGTTTCGTTACCTGCTTAATAGACTAAATTCGGATCAATATCACATAACCACAGTCGCCTCACGTTTGAATAAAAATAATAACATAATCTTGTCATTCCATCCACGAGAAAATTCCCAACCACATGAGTTTCTATCTCTGTAAGTGAATAGCGTGATCTGTTTGTACCCCTTTGTATTCTATAAGACTCCTTTAAACTGTAGTGCTTTGTAGTCTATGAGATTTCCTTTAACTGTATTATTTTGTATTCTGTGATAGTCCTGGCATATCTTTGTATTCAGTCAGAGCTCTTTTGTATTGTTAATTAATTCCTTGTGGCTGGCATATACTCCTGTGTATGCCTTGAAACTCATTTGTATCATATATTCAATTGCCTCTCACTGTATTCTTGTGTATTTCTGTGGTGAAGGAATCGGATTAGCTGAGTCAGAAATTCCATCATGATAACCAAAGGAAAATAAAGGGAATATAAACCTGCAAGACAACACGTGAAGAAAATATTAAAAATTAAGATAACCAGTGTCTGTCTCCGGGTCGGTCACCAGAGAAAAACACACACAGGCAAAAGCTTACGAAATGCATAAGGCAATAGGGCAGCTTCAAACTACAGCTGCTATTGACTGTAAACTCCTCTCAGCTTGACAAGGACTGGGTCGAGTGAGTGTTTAGTTAGTTAGGTGTCTGTGCTGTGATAACCTTAAGGACAATATGACAACAGAGGGAAAGGCTAGACCAGCAAGCAGTGTTAGTTAATTCGCAGGTACTCGAGGTTGGAATTATTAGGCAACCACAAACAGGTGTGTAATATGATATTTTTTTCTTCTGATCGTCGGGGCAAAGGGGCGAAAACAGAGTAAGTGGGGCGTGACAGGTCCCTATCTCCACCAGGTATTCAATGAGCTACACACTCACACACACACACACACACACACACACGCACACACACACACACAGGCACGTACACACACACAGGCACGCACACACACACAGGCACGTACACACACACAGGCACGTACACACACACACTTACACACACTCACACACATATTCCAGCCACAAGGGGAGGAGTCAAGCTATGTCTGTGTGCATGCATGTGTGTTTGTGTTGTATACTATATTATGTGTGTATGTGTGTGTTGGGAGGAAGGAGTATGAATGTGTACTAAAAAGGAGGAGGAAGAGGAGGAGGAGGAGGAGGAGGAGGAGGAGGAGAAGGAGGAGGAGAAGGAGAAGGAGGAGGAGGAGGAGGAGGAGGAGGAGGAGGAGGAGGAGGAGGAGGAGGAGGAGGAGGAAGGGAGAAGGTATAATGCTACTTGGACACGAGAATATAATGTGATAATGACAGAGCCTTCACGGTGATAGAAGAGACAGCCAACACAGACACGACATGAGTACTGTACCTTTAGCATTGAACCAAGGGATGATGGACACGAAGAAACAAAAGCCATTGAATTTGGGTTTGGAAGGAATAGTGGTGCATTTTTTTTTTTTTTTTTTTTTTTGTAACACTAAAATAATGTGATGTATTATTCGTTATTACAAAATGGTATCTATAATTTATTCTATATTTTATGATGACTGTGCCTTTTTTTTTTCAACACTCTCTCACTAAAGATATGTGCCATTTAAAACCCAACAATTTCGTAATATAGAATGCCTCTCTTAACCAGCTTAATATAGGTATTGTACAGTCACGAGCACTAATAAGTACCGGTATACAGCTTTGGTTGAAGTTTTGAATAGTCCAAATCACCAACCAATTAATTCCAATGGAGATCTTAATGTGGATTTCTCTACTGCTGTCTCTATAGGTATTCGAAGCACACCTGGATACTTATTAGTGCTCATGACTGTACATGGAAAGCATTTATTGAGAATTATACCATTAAGGAAACACAGATCATAAGAATTACCAACTCAACACGATTTCAGTTTTGGAGATATTTAAGGGGGAAGTTTTGTGTTGGTAAATCTGGAGCAACCGAATCCTCCAAACTATTCCAAGCAACAAAACACTATTATTTTTGCTCTTCTGGTCCTGTTTCCTAGCATACTTTGGAGGAATCATGGCACTCCAATATACCAAAAAAGAACTACCACCTTAACCTAATTGAAAAAAAAAAAAAAAAAAAAAAAAAAAAAATATATATATATATATCTATAATGCTTAAAAAATAAAAGCTAATTATGAAACCTTGGGAACTCATTCATTTTCACTACATTAAAGGCCATAGCTATAATTACACCAACATTTTTTTATGTAGAATTCGCTGTGAGTGACAGAAATCGGGCCGATAGTAGGAAAAATATTCTATGCTCACATTTTTTCACAAGGATTAATCGCTGGTTCATAGTGCTGTCAAAGAACTCAATTTACACTTTCAGACCACTGTATTCTATGGCTACGTTATATAATATTCATCCTCTGTCCACTCACCCATTCATCCACTGTCCACTCACCCATTCACCCACTGTCCATAGGTGAATTTAAAGTACATGGCGAGAAATAAATAAATGGAAACACAACATTATCCATGGAGACGAAAGTTTGTATTATTCGGTTAAGGGGTTGAGGAAGTAGGGGGGGGGGTTTGGGGGGTGCTGGAATAGGGGGACAGGCTTGGGGGGGGGTAGAAAGCTTGTCCCCTATTCCAGCAACCCCCCTAACCCCCCTCCATAAACCTGTCCCCCTACTCCCGCACCCCCCAAAAACCCCCGCACCCCTCTAGACCCCCCCAAACCTGTCCCCCTACTCCCGCACCCTCCAAAACCCCCCGCACCCCTCAAAAACCCCCGCACCCCCCTAAACCCCCTAAGTAGCTAAATAGACACGGAATCTTTTTTTTTATACTACCAACTCTATAAGTCCGACGATATGCCTCGCTAATTCTACTGAGAAAATATATATGTATAAGTGGCCAAGTGTTTGTAATGTCCTTCATTCAGTTCCTACAAGAGTCATGTGGGCCTACCAACTATATAACTCATCTCCTCCATCTCCCTCCACCCCCCCTGTCATCCACCCCTCCACTTGATGAGGTCGTGTGAAGGAAGGAAAGAAAGGAAGGAAGGAATGCGGGTAGGCTACTCGAAAAAATTATCTAAAAAGAAAGTGCCGAAAGAAAACCTACATACCACACAAAAAAAGGTACTCGAAAAATTATCTAAAAGAAGGTGCCGAAAGAAAGCCTACATTTTTTTTTTCTATACCTCAACCTACCACACAAAAAGGCCATGAATTTATTTGTCCTGGGAATTGGAGGCTACATACTTACTTCAGAGTCCCCCACACTGTGCCTCAAAATATAATGTATAGGGACACTGAGAGAGAGAGTGGCTGTTCCGTGACACAACTTGGAGAAACCACTAGTATCCAATTCACCCAAAAAAAAAAAAAAAAAAAAAAAAAACCACTCAGGACTCTTAAGGGGGAAATTTTGTGTTGGTAAATCTGGAGCAACTGAATCCTCCAAACTACAGTCTCCAAGCAACAGAACACCATTATTTTTGCTCTTCTGATCCTGTCTGTTTCCTAGCATATGTTGTGGAATCAAAGCACTCCAATGTACCAAAAACGAATTACCCCCTTAATTAAGACGACCATCATCAGGGGAAGTAATAGAGAAAAGACTAAATTTTGGTGTCGTTTTGAGAGGAAGTCTAATAATAATAACTACTCCCACTTGGAACTGCATTGGAAGGATACGGGTGAAACATCTGCTGTCTGAGAGTTTTTTGGTACAAGTATATTTTTCTAGGGATACGGTATGATATTTTGTAGTTCTTGTGTGGTTTTTTTTTTCCCTTATTCATCTGTTTAGTCTCTTCATATCACTTCCATTAGTTATTTTCTATCTTTTTATCCCTTCCATCGCCTTCATATTTACTGGGGGTTTTTTCTTCTTCATCTCTCCTTCACCAGCTCTTCACTTCCTATCTCCCCTACACTCATCTTCCCTTTCTCAGACTTGATACAGCAGCCGCCAGCCTCCTTCCTTTTCATGATGAGGATAAATTTCAAATCTTCTCTGGAACTCACAAATCAACCCGTGCCCACATTTTGCTTACGGTAAATTTCGATCCAGTTGATGATTTCTTCCCTTGTATTCTCTCCTCGTCTCCTTCCTGTTCACACCTCCTTCATATGATCAGTCCCCTTCTCTATCCATCTTCTTGCCTCATCCTCTTAAAATCTCTCCCTTTTTCTCTCCATTTCTCTTTCCCTCTCCCCCCTCCTCTGTTTCTCTACCCCCTCCCTTCGTGTTGACCCCCTCCCAGTCACCGGTTCTGCCAGTCACCGTAGTGTCCAAATCAGGTGACTGGTACCAGGTGTTCTCTCTTCACCCCTCACTGGTCTGACCAAGTACAGTAAGTTGCATCATGTCGCTATATTGTTCGACATACAACCGAACCCTTTACAGACACTGACAGTGACTTTGAAGATCATTTAGATGCAATGTGATATTGTTATGAATTGAATGTGTTGTTAACTTATGTTCCTGTATCAAAACTGCACAACCAGCCCAGCCAACTTTAAATTTAAAGAGAGATGTCTAGCTTGTTTTAAATATTCTCATGTACACACTTATCTGAAATTTCTACATTATTTTAAGTAAATTATCATCAATATTAGAGAACAATTACCTAATAGACGCTTCTTAATCTACCAATATGCATGGTTATTCAGAATGTTTCATAAAAGTTTCTCTCATACTTATAGCTCACTTCTTCGAGGCCAGAGAAGCCAGTGGAAGTTAAACATTTCCTTCTTTGCAGTCCTGTCATTCCAAACTTTATTGCTGGTTTATTTCCTTGCATTACTGGGCATTAAATCTCTCTCTTACTCTCGTTATATCCAGGCCCACACACATACCTCTCTCCCACGTACGGGCACTGATCTACAGATAACTCGTCCACACATTCAGGTGAACTCCACATCCCCACACAACTCATGCCCACAGGTACAAGTCATCCTACACACACACACATCTCTCTCATCCACATTCCCACACATTTCCTACCTCACGTACCCATACATGTCTTAAATCACACATATTGTACTATAATTATGTAACTATAGCCTAACCACACATCTCTATATATACCTACCTTCTCCACGTCATCCCATACACACACATACACACTCATCTCTCACTCAGATTCCCACACATTTTCTACCTCACATAATTATCCACTCATGTATTAATCACAAATCTCATACATCAAACTACTACATCTAACAACTACATCCCCAAGTCTACCCACCACACATCTCTAGTTCATATTTTACCTACTGTCTATACCTTCACCCACCGACCCATCAACAACATGACCAAATAAACAAACCAGTTATCCCATTCTATCTTCCTCCCTCACAAGACAACTCATATCAAGCCAACCAGACTCATATATCTAACTATGTCAACTCACGCCCTCACTCTGTCTTCCCTTTGTCCACTCCCTTTTCTTTCTCCTTCATTCCTCACCATATGTATTCAGGTGTGCTTGGAATACCTGTAAATAAATGCACAATAATATCACCGTTGGAATCAGTTCGTTGGTGATTTGGCCTGTTCAAAGTTTCAACCAAAGCTGTATACCTATTAGTGCTCGTGACTACCGTAGTTGCCTGTGAGTATGTGAAAATATGAGTACATACCCTTCTATATATGCAAAGACCAAGAAGTAGACAGAAGAAAACAGACACAGAATACACACAGAAGGACAAAAGAAGAAATGGTGACAAAAATGATACTGTTCCCCTCAACTCACCCGCCGCCAGACCTGCATTTATATGAGCACACACACACACACACACACACACACATGCTACTGTAAACAAAACACCGCCTCCAGCAACATAAACAAGGGCAGTACAGCAACAGGGAACAAAGGATGCAAACAGGAAGAGAAGGTAGAACTGAAACAGGAGTGTCTTTCCTCTGTATGAGAGAGAGAGAGAGAGGAGAGAGAGAGAGAGAGAGAGAGAGAGAGAGAGAGAGAGAGAGAGAGAGAGAGAGAGAGAGAGAGAGAGAGAGAGAGAGAGAGAGAGACAGGCAGGCACAGAGAGAGAGAGAGAGGAGAGAGAGAGAGAGAGAGAGTTTTTTGCAGTGTGTAATCTGCTATGTATACGTTTACACATTACTGTTTCACATTCACTACTTCATTACTAATTGTCTTGTATTCTCGCTTTTTAATAATCCTGCATGGAGCTTCCCTGGGTTCTCTCTCTCTCTCTCCTCTCTCTCTCTCTCTCTCTCTCTCTCTCTCTCTCTCTCTCTCTCTCTCTCTCTCTCTCTCTCTCTCTTCTCGGGATCCTTTTATTTGGAGTCAATATTCATTTTTTTCATTTCGACTCTTGCTAATATTTCATTGCTTCGGTCTTGTTCATAGTTATTGTTTCCCATTGTTTATCTAACTTGACTTTCTCCTCTATACACATACCTTTCCATCCATCTAGTTATTTATCTATATAATTACAACTTCAACATTACATCTAACTCTTGAACAATCAACCCTGTCTCAATATTAACTAATCCCTCAACATTAATTCATAACATCTAACCTATAATATACTTATCTTTTACCCAATCATCCCACTCGTATCATCATATTTTTACCCCTCAAGAGTTCACCATCTCCCTATTTCCCTTTTCTTTCCATCAACTTTCCATCATTCTTCGTATCATCAATATTTTTACCTCTCAAGAGTTTGCCATCTCCCTATTTCCCTTTTCTTTCCATCAACGCTGTCCTTTTATTCCTTTATCACACGGCTTTCCCTCCCTTCTATTTCCTCCTAGCTGCTCCTCCCCTCGCACCCCCATTTCCTCATCTCCCCGGATCGGTGTGGAGGTGACAGACCCTTTCACCTGGATTCATTTCCCCTGACACCTCGCGAGCGGCCAGTTGGAGATGACAGTATAGGACGGGGGACGGGGGTGAGTTGGTTGGTTGGATCGCGAGAGGGAGGGAGGGAGTGAGCGAGTGTGATT
>JAWQEG010008815.1:0-26805 GCA_033782935.1 Petrolisthes cinctipes
AGGTGTTCTGTGTACTGTATAGGGTAAGTGATGAGGGGAAGAGGGTCACCAGCAGGGAATTAAGCCAAACTCTCAAGGACATCTTACTGTAGATAAGAACTATACACGCCATCACCCCACACAGACACGCCACAGACATCTACTCTATCATAGGGAAGGGATCTAAAGGAATGAGGTGTCTAGTCTGGAGGGAAGGGAGGAGGAGGGGTGGTCACAGAATATCTCCTCCTGCTTTATAACACGACATTAAGGGTTTGTAGGGTTAGTTCAACATGCAGGGTTGGTAAATCTGGAAGGCTATTGATTCCTCCAAGCTACATATATACACAGGACACACAACATCGCCTCGGTGTTACTATAAGAAGGTATCCGTTTCGTGGCATATTGTTTGGAGGAATCAAGGTACTCAATTGTACAGTCACAATCAAATATCCTGCAACACTTTCCTTACATCGTGCAAATAAATCTAAATATAATCATACAACACCTTATGTCATCTCATGCAACCCCCTCAAAAATTATTATGAGGTGCTGCAAATTCATACATGTGTTGTTCTTTATTACCAAGATATTTACTACGATGGGAGGAATGTGTTGCTGGATATTTGATTGTGGCTGTACCAAATGTATATATACTATCCCCTATAAGGTGATAATTCTTTTTTGGTACACTGGAGTGCCTTGATTCCTCCAAAGTATGCTAGGAAACAGGGCCAGAAGAGCAAAAAAAAAAAAAAAAAAAAATAGTGTTCGTTTGCTTGGAATAGTTTGGAGGATTCAGTTGCTCTAGATTTACCAACACAAAACTTCCCCCTTAATGTGAATTTTCCTACTGTTTCATCCACCTGGGTTCGTTCTCTACCCAATACACTCATATTTGTATTCCTTGATTACTGCTGTTATCCATTACTTATTCCTGTTCGCTGTCGTAATACATACCTCCATGCAGAACCAGACAAGCTGTGTAGGCTACAGTGATTCAATTCCTTACACATATTCAGGTAGAGACTACGTGTGTAAACTTTCTTTCATTTAATTATTTTCGCAATTTTTTTTTGTTATATCTAATTTTACACCGTTGTCCATGTTTTTCAATGACAAACGTTCTAAACACAATTAATAGACATGAAATTGAACTAACTACCCCTATCTCCGAATTATGGGTTACAATATCAGTTCTGGGCCATTTCCACACACACTTGTTTTAGCGAATATAATGTGCCAATGACGCAACTGAGCTATTTAATTAATTTTCGACATACCCAAGACCGTATCGTAAGCGGAGAATTAACAAAAGTGGATAATATACTTTGTTATGTACATCAGAGAAAGCACCTTGATTCCTCCAAAGTATGCCAGGAAACAGGACTAGGATAACAAAACTAATGGTGTCCTGTTGCTGGAATGGTTTAGAGAAATCAGTTGCTCCAGATTTAGCACCAACACTGCACGTACTGTACTTCCTCCTTGATGACCCTGTGATCGTGTATGAAGAGTGGTGGCTTCTGATTCCTCCTGACCATGCCACGAAACAAGCTCCTTCCATATAGGTAGTGTTTAGTGGCAATATTTGAAGGACTCATTTGTCTTCAATTTTCTGACTACATCACAGGGTCCCATCAGGGTCGTACGGTCCGCCTACCACCACCACCACCACGTGACTGAGTGTATGTAACAGTCTTTGTGGTGAGATTCTCTAGTTGGTGAATTGGAAGGCTACTGATTCCTCCTAACTATGCCAGAAAACAGACGCCTTCAATGGTACTAGTTTGGAGGAATCACAGACCCCATAATTCATCAAACAAGTGAATCTGCCCTTAAGTGGGTAGTACAGTGTTGGTAAATCTGGAGTAAATGATTCCTTCAAACTATTTCTACTTTCGTTCATTTGGTCCTGTCTCCTGGCATACTTTGGAGTATTCAATGTATATAAAGTATACTATCCCCTTAATTAATATTCACATTTATCAATGTAGGAAAAATAGAAAACAGATACGATTTGACGAAGAAAATAAAAAATAAATTTGTTCTTTGCCAGTACTGCATAATTGTATATATATTCATTAGTACCATTATTAACTTTTCACATGATCTTACTCTTTTATTTCACAAGGTCATGACTGTGTACACCTGAATGAATGTAGTGGCTTCAGGTCGTGGTGTTCAGAGATGCCTATTTATTCCCTTGTTGAAGTTACCCAAATATTTTCCCTGTGAAATGAACGTATGACAGAAGGTGATATCCTGCAATTAAGTTATTCATCTACAGTTACGGGTTACTCACTGAAACTTGTGTCCTCATAGTTCATAATTATGTTGCTACATTTAAAAGTTTATTATTGTTTTAGTTGATATATGCATAACCACAATTTATCGAGCCATAAAGCTTGCCTCAGTAAACGTGAATGATCAATAATAAACATCTGAAATAATAAATAAATAAATAATGTTTGACGTAATAAACAAATCAATAAATAAATAAACTAATAAATAATGTGAGACGTAATAAATAAATAAATAAAAAGACTAATAAATAATGTGAGACGTAATAAATAAACAGATAAATCGATAATATGAGAGGTGTGGCTGTACTCACTCCGGGTTACGTACTGGGGTCCTGGGAGTGTGAGGAGTGGGTAGACTCGGTAGAGGGACATCGTAGTACCTTATAGCTCTCACCCCAGGCAGACGCTGAGGACTGATGGTCACCTCGGTAATCTTGGTCACACCTCCTGACGCCATCGACACATACACGGTACACTCACACACACACAGGTCAAATTGGTGGCTTGCTTCGTCTCACACACACATACACACACAGGTTAAATCGGCAGCTTGTTTCTCTCTCTCTCTCTCTCTCTCTCTCTCTCTCTCTCTCTCTCACACACACACAGATCAATCGGCAGCCTCTCTCTCTCTCTCTCTCTCTCTCTCTCTCTCTCTCTCTCTCTCTCTCTCTCACACACACAGGTCAATCGGCGGCTTGTATGTCTGTCAACTAATACACACACACAGCCACACTCATCCACCACCACCTCCTCCTCCTCCTCCTCTCGTTGTCCACACCAGTTTATCTCTCTTTCGTCATTCACATCCAACTTTCCCCCCTTGGGTGCCTAAAAAAATGTCGTTCTGATACAAGCATATACAGTATATACTCGTTAGTCCATATCTACTCCATTTACTTTTCTTCTCATCCATGAACCTGACAATTAAACCTGATTTCCTCGAGATCCTCTTCCTCAGCACTTCAACAACAGCACTATACACACGACGAAGCACACACCGCTAACAATATATCCTGTATAGTCCTTTCCTTCACCTTAATAATATCTTCCTGAGTCTCAACACACCAACGTCATGGAGCACAACAAAAAGCACACACACACACACACACACACAGCTGGACTCCTTTTCAATTTTTCCTTTACTCTCTTCAGCACATATATCCAAGAAACACTCACACACACACAGCTGGCCACTTCCTTCCTTCACCCTCTCCTTCAGGGCTTCTCACACAACACTGATTCACATTAAGGCCTTCGACAGTCTCTTCTTCCCTTTCCTCCTCCTCCTCCTTCTCCTTCTGGTGGGAACACGATCACGCAAAACCACAGTCAAAGGAGAGAGAGAGAGAGAGAGAGAGAGAGAGAGAGAGAGAGAGAATCATGTTTGTGGTTCTCACGGGTTGACGGCTTTTGTTATACTTTCGTTTGTCAATTGTTTTGTTAATTGTTGCTAGGTTTTGTTAATATTATTCTTACTAATAATTCAAAAGTTTCGGAGGAGAGAGAGAGAGAGAGAGAGAGAGAGAGAGAGAGAGAGAGAGAGAGAGAGAGAGAGAGTAGTGGATGAAGGGCAGAGAGAAGGATGGAAGGAAGGAAGGAAGAAGAGGAGGGAAGGATATAAGGTTACACATATACCACAAACTGGCCACACCTTCCCCTCTCACCAACACACAGTCACCTCGGATAGAAGGGTGGCCTGATAAAATGGCAGACACACAGACAGACACACTGTATAACACGTAAACAGAAAGGTAAACTGATAAACTGGCAGACACATAGACAGACACATTGAATAACACGTAATTAGAAAGATAGACTGATAAAAGGACAGACAGACAGACAGACACACTGAATAACACGTAAGAAAATAGACAGATAGAAATATATACAGAAATATACAGGCAAAAAGAAAGACACTGTACATACACAAAACAACTAATATTAGAGACCACGCCTAAATAAATAAATACCGGTAAATAAATAAATAAATAAATAAAACCCTCAACTCCAGCACTCTCAGGGACAAGAGTTAAATTTCCAGTTTCCAGTCGAAACTACTTATAGACAACCTTATAGCAGTTCACTCCACACCGCTCCACTCAACACACACACAGAGAGAGAGAGAGAGAGAGAGAGAGAGAGAGAGAGAGAGAGAGAGAGAGAGAGAGGAGCCTAATATATGTGAACTCTGGATATTATGTTGTGTCAAACTTCATGAGTACGATGTTGTTGTTGTTTTATTTTTTCCTAGAATACAAGATGACCCATAGTATTGTAGTCCTTAGGAAATGTTAGGAAGCACAGTAGATCAGCAGAGAGACAGACAAACGGATACAAAGACAGACATATACATACATACACACACACACACAATATATTAGAAACCACAGCAGCAGATGATGAGCAGATTCTTTTAAATTCAGTCCATGGTCGAATTAGGGACGTCGCAAATTGAATTAAAAAGACAGAGACAAAGACAGAGTAGGCTACTTATATCTATACCCTAGTCACAATTATAACTGTCTTGTAGTTTACGTTATACCATAGTCACCATTATAACTGTTTTGTGTTTTTTTTTATAAGTTCTTTATTTACCTTTAGTACAAGCCCTAACACTCTGGGGAACGTTGCCGCTAAAGGCCAAATGTCTTGTAGTTTACGTTTATACCCTAGTCACCATCAAGGTCCAGGGTCACCAATATAACTCTTGTAATTTACGTTTTAAAGGCCATATGTCTTGTAGTTTACGTTTATACCCTAGTCAGTCACCATTATAACTCTTGTGATTTACGTTTTCTTTTCTTTGTCGCTGGAAGAAAACCCTGAACAATATTGCTGTCATCATAGAGGTAGTATAGGACCTCCTTGGCTGTCATCACACATAGTCTTTGGATACACTTTTATAAAACGTGTGTACAGTACAATTCATCCCTTTGCACATATTTTTTCAATGAGGTTTACAGTGCTGTTTAACTTGGTACGTACCACTAACGTAATCAACCTGCCATCTGTCGTGCAAATATTTTTATCTGAAGAGACATTATTTATTTTTATTGATTGATTGATTTTGTTATTATTATTATTATTATTATTATTATCTATTATTTTTTTGACGATCGTGCCACCACCAGGCCCCACCCACATCATCTCACCTCTGCCAACCAACACCTGTCCGCTTTCCCTCATGTCTTAGAAACAATGACACAGCCAACCACACTGTTTAATGATCCGAGCAGTACGACCTTTTCTGACCACGCTGAGGCACGCTCCCCCAAACGTGACATCAACATTTTCTTTGGCAACGACGAAAAAATGGCGTAATCTACTGTTCTGCAAAACGTGATGTGTGTACAGTATGTCTAGTGGAAAAGAGGTGTCTCCTACACAATACTATTCCTGCCTATAAAATCACAGATATTTCCATTACCATGTGACGCTGAGCTAAAGCACGAGTTTTGATTGTCAGCAGCTACAAATGAACTAACTAGAGAAGTATATATAAAGTACTATTTGGGAGATAATCAACCCTAAAGTCAACATTACTATGCTCCTCTGAATGTCAAATGATTAGCTTGTTTGTTTTACTGGTGTAATAAAAAAGGAGAAGAGGATTTGGGCTCTTTTGGTCTATGTAACTTGATAACCGCAAAGTACCCACAAAAGATTGATGACCCAAAATGCTAGCAGGTTAAATGAATGAAGTTTTTAATACATAGATAATCGTACTTACCTTTCGACATCAGTGGATCCTTTCTCCTCCTGTCGGTAGTGTGAGAGCTTCCTGGCGTTGCCCCCCTCCCTCAGTGCCATGCCCCCCTGCTCCTGCTGCTCCTGCTCACCACACCTGTGTTCGTGATCTTTTACGTATTTTTGGTACAATTCGTGTCCGTATGTGTTCATGCGACGCAGAGTCTCATGGTGCTTAGGTCGCATCATATTCCGCTGAGACAGGCTGCGATGGTGGTGGCTGTTAATGTTGTTGTGATGTGGCCTGTGGTGATTGGGGGAGTGGTTGGGGTGGCTGGAGGTGGTGGGCAAGGAATTCATAGGACAGTCTGAGTGACAGTCGTGGTGGGTGGCATTTCTTGTGGTGTGTGAGTCGTGCTTTTTGTGGTGGTGCATATAAAGGTGAGGATAGTGGTGATGGAGGGGTTGGTGGTGGTCGTAGTGGGGGTCACTCAGCTGCCGGTGGAGTTTCTGCTGTACGTTGCGCCTGCTGTTACGGTATAAGTGTTGGTGGAGGATGTAGTTGCGTGGAGTGTGACGCCCGTAGTCACTACAAGAAGACGTTATAGTTGGTGGTGAATGAGGGTACCGTCCGGTGAACCTGGGGCTTCTGTTACCGTTCTCCCATGTGATGCTGGGAGTCCTAGAGAGACCATCTTCCACGCTGGGTGTTGGGGCAAGTTTCTTGGTGGATTCACTTCGACTGAGAAGAAGGAGCGGGCTAGAGATCAGTCGTCGTAGGAGACTTGGACTGCCCTCGGTGCTACCTCTGTGTCCGTTTTCGTTTTTGTTGGTTCCCTCATGAGGGAATGTGGTGAAGGAAATGGTTTTGGGTTTTTCTACCCCATCCTTCTCATCATCTGCGATAGCAACACTTGTAGAGAAGTCTGGAGGGCCCCTTGATAAGCTACGTTTCCTGAGTGTGGGAGTTGCGAGTGAAGTTTGACCGCCATTTAACCCACCCAGATCATTTCCAACACTATGTGAACGGAATAAACGGTCCTCCTGACCCTTCACGGCCAGCAGACACTCGGGGTCAGACTGGCGACGGGCGGACTCGTATGTGGGCTGCTGAGTGGATGCCAGTGGTGGAGGCTTTGGCATTGGTTGGTGGACGGGGAGGGTGGCAGGCTCACCTTCATCACCAATAAAGCCCATGTTAATATGACCCTCGTGTTTCTTCTCAATTTTCTCTTTAGGGATATTGGTGGTGTTAAGTGAGGCCGAATCTTCCTTCACTATATCTGTTCTTGGTGAATCTCTCATAAGGTTCTCCAAACTCCTCCTGAAGCATTCCTTCTCTTCCATCTCGTATTTTTTCTTCAGTTTCTCATTCATTGTGCTCGACTTCCTCCTCCCGTGTTTTTCCAGTTCCTCTTCCTCCACGTAGAAAAACACGCTTTTGTTCTTTTTCTCCTTTTCGTCTGAACCCAGCACCGACATCTCCACTCCAGTGTTCACTTTCTTACTTTTCGGTGCCTCATTCTTCTGTATCTTCATGTCTTCGTCATCAAGAGAGAGGACGACGTGAGGGAGGCGGTGCTTTTCAAGGTTATACAGACTTGGGTGTTCAGCGATGTCTGGCAAGGGTTCCTCAGCACAAGGCTTCTTCCTCACCCTCTTGGCGGGAAAAGTGGATTCGCGTTTTCCAGCCACACTCGGGGGTGGGGTCAAGGGCACCTCATTCTGACCACTGGCGAGGGTCGAAGTGGTGGGGCTTTCCTGTACAAACTGTATCTTCTTTGGACTAGATTCTTTTTTTCCAGGCACTCCACCTAGGTTCCCTTCATTTTTGGAAACTCCAGAATCTGTCTCATTGTCGTCCTGCCCTTGAAGCTGTTGCAGACTGACTTCATAGGGAGGTGGTGGAGTGCTTTGTGTCTCACTTTCCTCGACCTCGTCCACATCAGTAACCTCACTCTCAGGCTCCAACACGACACAGGAGGAAGAGATGGGTTTACTCACCAGGGAATCATAGGATGGAGGTAGATCACTGAGATCGAGGGATGAGGAGGGAGAGGTTGCGTAGGATGAAGGCGAGGTCGGAGTGTCTGATGCGGTCTGAATGTCTAGTTCCGCGTCGTTACCAGGCACGATACGAGAGTCACTACCGATTCCAGCACCAGATTCTTCGTCAATAACAACCACCGTGCTAAGTTCAGTAGAAGAACCTACGGCACCACCAGCTTCAACACTGTAAACACCCAAATTCTCATGGTGGGTTAGTAGTGTAGTGTCTGGTGGAGGTAGTACGTCTGTTGTGTACCCGCCCTGCAGTCTCTCTTCCATGGGACTGATGCTGGTGGTGGTGTGTACACGTTCATTGGTGCCAGTCACGTCTCCCCTGGTGGTGTCACGCGGCGGCACCTGCTGACACGATGACGCCAGGTGCTGAGGCCGGGGGGAGGAGGAGGAAGAGGGGGAGGAGGAGGTGAGGGTGACTGGTGGGGGTCTGGTGGTCACATTCTGATCAGCACTGGTTTCCGAATTCATCTTAGTGGATAGCTTAGTTGTTTATATACAGTGGTCTTGTTGGTATTAACAGAGTTTTTGGAGAGAATGGTGGATAAGTAAGCTAATGAAGAGCATAAAGATATATATTACATTTGAGACCCGTAATATATAAAGAAGAGGATGAAAGAAATATGGTGGAAGTTTATTCTACCTAATTAAATATGGTATTATAAAAGGACAGATGATGAAAGGTAGAAGGATAATGTCTACAGTGGACGATAGAGAATAATATTTTCCAGTTATGTTATCTTCTCTCTCTAATCCACTTTAATGCCCACGTCTCGTTCTTTAATTAATGGTTGATAGATACACACTGCAACGCTGATCCTGATTGTGAAAAGATATGAAGACAGAACGAGATGCTATACAATGTGTCGTCGTCGTCGTTGTCGTGGTGTTTGTAGTAGTTTGTTTACCTTAGTTGGTGATGAGTGATGGGAGATGCTGTTACTGTCTTAGAATGAGGTCATATGACGCATAGGGTAAAATTATCAATGTTTTCAGTGGCACGAACTCACCGCTAGAGGGTCAGCAGGTCAGACAGACAGGTATATATAAAATAATGTCTCAATCATGTACAGTAGATTATCGGTGAACGAGATTGATGTTCAGTTTAGTGTTGTTGTTGTTGTTGTTGTTATGTGATGTGACCTGTTAAGTTATTCTTCTGTCATATCCACTTCACGTGATTTTATATATATTGGTATATATATATTTATTTTTTCAGCGGGCCAAGTACTGTTCTAGTATGCACATCCACTATTTGTGTTTTTTCTGAAATGGCGTTGTATATAATCTATTATGTTTTCTGATGCTTCGCTGATAATCCTCCTTGCTGGGTCTTTGGTGTGTTCCTTCGATTGGTGAATGATTAAGTAGCAAAATTATGTCTCAATAATAATAATATGAGAATAAATTGCCACTAAGGTTTTGCACTGCGTTACACTGCACGTCGCTGCTGCTGATTGATGTGTGTCTGTCTGTTTTCCGTGACGCTGAAGTGAGATTGCAATGAAAAGTTATCATGTATTCTAACTTTATAATTCCACGTCAGTAAAGTTCACATTTATATTTTACACTTCACGTCTCCTTGAAATAAAGTGGTTGTATGACGTAACGTAAGTGCAGTGTGTGTGTGTGTGTGTGTGGGTGTGTGTGTGTGTGAGCAGGGAGAGGAGTGGAGGGGGGCAGTGGGGGTTGGTGTTCGTGGGCAGCCAGGCAGAAAGGACTCTTGCGTCAGTTTTTTCACTCTCACTCACCTGTGGAAAGAAATACAAACACGGTTACTTACTTAAATCAATATATACCATATAATCATACTTTACGTTCGGTTCAGTATATAATATAGGGAAACCAAACATAATTATACAGAATGCACATATTGTCTTGTAACAGATTTATACTTAGACTTATACAGGTTACACAATTAATGACAAAAATATTTCATAATTCTATATACAACCATGCACATTATTGTACTGCTCTGAATTAGTAAAGGTTTAACTATCCCTATAAGTACGACCTGGCATTGAATATGAAAAAAATCCCCATATATATTAGTTAAGAACCAATAGTAAGTATCCAGGTCTGCTTCCATTGGAGTGCCTTGATTCCTCCAAAGTATGCCAGGAAACAGGACCATATGAACAAAAATAATGGTGTTCTGTTGTTTGGAATAGTTTGGAGGAATCGGTTGCTCCAGATTTACCAACACTGCACTTCCACCTTAAACGAGCTCTATCAAGTACAGTATATGAGACAGGATAATGTGTTGTCATTGGTTCACTGGTAGGTCAAAGTATTGCAAACTTCAACAGCGGGACTTGGATACTTATTGTGGCTCGTAACTTTCTACAACGACTCAGGTACAGTAGTCCCTCCAATTTTGCGTGCTCGAATTTTGCTAAACTCCAATTTTGCGACCGAGACTCTAAAATTTAGGGCCTAAATACTGCTGAAAATAAGACAACCTAATTTTGCGAAATAGTTTGTGTTTTGCTGGTAGGGCCGCAAGAAAGTGGAGGTTTCTGCACTAGTTTTAGGGGGGGAGGGGTGGTAGGGTGGTGACGTCAGGCCGTGTGAGTTTCAATGAGTTTTGGTGATAACTGAACTAACCACCCGACTACATATCACCCAAGGATAATAGATTATAGTCTATTATCCGTGATATCCTTGGTATCAACCTCTCACTCGCTTGTTACACTCGTGAGAAGCCTAACCACTTTAATAGTGAACAACTTCTCAAAACGGGCATTTTTCATACTTTTTGCACATATCCCGGTACAGACATTTGATATGGTGAAAAGTGCAAGTTATAGTAAGAGAAATTGACAAAGAATAATGAATATAAACTAAGGAAATGTGTTTGTATGAGTAGAAACTCCTGGATTATTGGTGATAACTGAACTTGTCAACCAACACTCACTCCTCACTCACTACGGTACACACGTGCCTGCTTGATACCACGGTCGAGTACTAACTCGACTGTGCTTGATACAGTATATACCAAGGCATGATACATACTTGGAGGAGCACTGTAATTATGGCATTAAATTACTAAAATCACGAAAAATCAGCCATCGGCGATGAGATGTCCATCATATTCAATTTTGCCCAAGGATGATAGACACCAAGGATGATAGACATATAGTTTATTATCCTTGATAGACACAGAGCCTCCCGTGACGTCACGGATATTTACGAAGTCATCACTATGACGTTTCACTGGACTATCTTTTATAGTTTATTATCCTTGATTTTACCCATAAGGTTAATTGTTCCAATTTTGCGAATTCGTATTTTGATGCCCCAAGTGTCCCCATATTTGTCGCAAAATTGGACGGACTACTGTATCAATATTTACATTATCACTGACAATTTATATCCAACCTCACATACTAGACTCAACTAGAGAGACCAAGTGACAGAGACTTGAAGATTAGAGTGCTGAACTAAGCTTTGAAGAGGAAATGACAGCAGTATTTGTCAGTCAATGAGGTAGGCAGGCAGCAGGAAGTCTAGGATGTGTTGTCCCAGAAGAGAGACAAACAGAGATGCAACAAGAGACAGGATATGACAGCGAACATAGTCAGTCAACTCGACCACTTTATAACACCATAACCCCAGATTAAACTGGAATGATGTCATGTGCGTGTTCCAAGGTCCAGTGGGAGGGGAGTGTTGCTGTGTAGGGGTGGAAAAGTGTACGGTATATATAGGGAGGGTGTAGAGGTGGAAGGTGGAACAGTGTAAGGTATAGGGAGAGTGTAGAGGTGGAAGGTGGAACAGTATAAGGTATAGGGAGAGTGTAGAGGTGGAAGGTGGAACAGTGTAAGGTATAGGGAGCGTTTAGGGGTGGAAGATGTATAGGAATAGTGTATGGTAGTGGAGGATGTAGGGGTGAAAGGTATAAGAAAAGTGTATGGTAGGAAGGGTGTAGGGATAAAAGGTGTAGGGACAGTGTACGGTAGAGAGAGGGTGTATATAGGGGTGAAAGGTGTAGAAAAAGCGTATGGTATAGGTGAGGGAGTAGGAATAGTGTACAATAGGGCAGGGTGTAGTATAGGATGGTTTTAGAAGTGAACGTTAGTAATGTCGTGAGAAGTTTGACAGTGTATTATGGGTTTGAGATTACTTTTGTACCGTAGCAGGATAGTGGTGAGTAGGCTAAAAGAGAGAAAGAGATTTGTTGGTAGAGTGGTGAATGTATGAAGACGTTACACATTATATTCTATTGATGCTGCTCACAACATACTCTCATTATGTAATTTTGTTATAGGGTAAGAAAAATAAGAGGAGAGTAAATAAATCTAAGACATAACCTAACCTAATTGTGTGTGTGTGTGTGTGTGTGTGTGTGTGTGTAAGGGCCATAAACTAACCTAAGTGTGTGTGTGTGCTTGTGTGTGTGTAGGGGCCATAAACTAACCTTTGTGTGTGTCTGTGTGTGCTTGTGTGTGTGTAGGGGCCATAAACTAACCTGTGTGTGTGTGTGTGTGTGTGTGTAGGGGCCATAAACTAAGGTGTGTGTGTGTGTGTGTGTGTGTGTGTGTGTGCTTGTGTGTGTGTAGGGGCCATAATCTAACGTGTGTGTGTGTGTGTGTGTGTGTGTGTGTGTGTGTGTGTGTGTGTGTGTGTGTGTGTAGGGGCCACCAACTGTACCTCACAGCATCAGGATGGGACAAGTGCCATTTCCTCTTCAGGCCAAATTAATGACTTCGCCTCGCCCGTATGGTCCCCCTCAGTACCACACACAATCAACTCACTCTCCTTCCACTCTCACTCACTCACCTGACTCTCCTTTCACTCTCACTCACTCACCTGACTCTCCTTTCACTCTCACTCACTCACTTGACTCTCCTCCCACACTCACCTGACTCTGTATCCATCCACTCTCACCTGACTCTCCTTCCATTCACACTCACTTGACTCTCCTTCCACTCTCACCTGACTCTCCTTCCACTCTCACCTGACTCTCCATCCACACTCACACCACTTCCCTAACACATTAAACTCTACATTTTATGCTACCTTATCAACCTTATCTTCACCTAACTCTGCATTACATCAACTCACTCTCCATCCACTCTTACCTGACTCTCCATCTACTCTCACGCACCTGACTCTTCATCCACACTCACACCACCACCCAATCACACTTAACTCTGCATTTTAAGTAACCTCATCCTAACCTACTAACTTTGCACTGAGAAACTACAAGCATCAATCACCAAACTCCACAAAACAACATTAATCTGACTCTACATTTCTATAATCTAACACCACCAACCTCACTACCACATCCCATATATTATTTACCTGCAAAATCTTATACTGGATACCTCAATACAGTCGAGTATATCATTATAGAGTAAACTGTTTGTTGTTCACTTAATTCATTGGTATTATTAAATCTAACACTCTTACGACTATTACTGTTTTAGGTGAATTTGATCTTCATGTGTTTTGTATATTTTGCTGCTGATTAACATTGTCGAGCGTTAGCCATCCACAAATATATACTTAAATAGAGTTGTTCAAGACCATAGATTAAAATAGTTATACAAGCTTAATTTTTTAATGACAAAATATACATAAGAAAAACAAGTCAACAGCGAGATAATAAATACAAATATGAGATGATTGCTAATACCTTGTGGAGAATAAGAAAGATTTTACTATATGTTATTTAACTAATATATTCTTCTCCAGTGAGGTGTGATGGTGGATGGATTATGTTACTGTGAGGGAGGTAGTGGTCACTGGGTGGGTGGGATAGGATTTAGTTATAGTTTTAGTTTAGTTTTGTTCGTGTGGAGTTGGTTAGGTGGGAGAGGGATTTATGGATGGTAGGGTAGAAGATGGTGGTAGGGATGGGGATGATGGGACAGGGTTGAAGGATGGTGGTATAGGGATGGGGATGATGGGGCAGCGATAAGGGTTGATGGGATAGGGTTGAGGTATGGGTTGAAGGATGGTGGGGTAGATTGTGGTAGGGATGGGGTTGGTGTGGTTGAGTTAAGGGTTGATGGGACAGGGTTGAGGTATGGGTTGAAGGATGGTAGGGTAGATGGTAGTAGGGATAGGGTTGATGTGGTTGAGTTAAGGGTTTATGGGACAGGGTTGAGGGATGGTAGGGTAGATGGTGGTATAGGGTTGGGGGTTGATGGAGTAGAGTTAAGGGTTGATGGGACAGGGTTGAGGGGGGAAGTGTGGGAGCGGGTCAGGTGGTAAATTACGAGCCAGCTATAAACCTGATGTGGGTCAGGTATGGACACACACACACACACACACACACACACACACACACACACACACACACTACACACACACACACACACACACACACTAATACAATAATACGTACAGACAGACAGAAACACTTTAAGGGCAGGGAAGTGGCCTGATGAGCCCCTTCTTCCTGTGGTTTATACCTATACAAGCCATGTAGGCGTTTCAGTAACCTATAGTAAAGTATAGGAGCCTGCTACCCTTACTATATCAAGCCTATACTACACTGACTTGGGTATTAAGATGTGGAGAACTGAAATACTGTCACGCAAGTCAGTCCCATATGGGTTAGGTTAGGTTGGGTTAGTTTAGGTTAGGTTAGGTTAGGTGAGGTGAGGTTAGGTTATGTAAGGTTAGGTTAGGTTAGGTTAGGTTAGGTTATGTAAGGTTAGGTTATGTAAGGTTAGGATAGGTTAGGTTGGGATGGGTTGGATTAGGTTAGGTTAGGTTAGGTTAGGTTAGGTTAGGTTAGGTAAGGTAAGGTAAGGTAAGGTTAGGTTAGGTTTGCTTAGTAGTTTTGCTGGGCGAGCCTCATACGATATAGACCCGACTCTACAAAGAATAATAATATTAATTTTCAATAATGCAGGTCATGTTTTATTACAGATATATACTTCTTACTGCCTCCTGAATGACTGTCAACGTGAAGTAAGACCTCACACATCACGAAACCTTTAGCGGTAACAATGAGTGATGCAAGTGACCCCGGGGAGTGAATGAATGAGTGAGTGAGTAAATCCAAGCACGATGACTCTTATACAAAACAGGGTGGGTGGACATGCAGGCGTAAAACACAATACAAGGCTGCCGGAGAGGGAAATGATTACAGTGTTTTTATCTGTGTTTTGCATGATGTGTGGATGAGCTGCCGGGGTCAAGGTATATAATCAGGTGACATACAAGACTCTAGTATTCTATTGATTTTGGTGACATGTACAGTACAGTTGCGGACATATGAAACACACACATACACACACACACACACACACACAAACACCTGAAACCCGGCCCCTCATTGAGTATAATTATATAGGATTAGACGTTGTGTGTAGAGGCTCGTTCAATTCTATGCTTGATAAGGGGCAGTTTGAAGTGTATCTGTTTCATGTGTCAGCGACTGTACGTGTATACGGTGGTGGATAAAAGTTCTATAAGTTCTATATTTTACCCAGCAATTGTACAGACATGTTCTGATGGTCGTGATATATTGATAACATTACATGCAGCTTCACCATCCAACCCCCTGAAATTGACCCCCGCGAGTATAACCAAAAACACGAGAACATGATTGTGTATGTGTGTGTTTGATGTCCGTGGAGACTGAAGCCCTGGATATGAAAATCTACCAACTCATTTTCACCCCTAATCTGGATCACAACAACACACGCAATACAAGTGATATCATTATACAGGCCTACGTAGAGTGGTCTGCTTTTTCTGACTAACTGACCATAACTATTCATAGCCTATTGTGCATGTACTGTAGTGTAATTTGTCAAAGATTTACATGTATGTACCCGGGGTTATAGGGAGTTACGTATTAGTGAGATTAGATTGGTTGAGTGTGTATATAAGTATATTTGGACTCTAAAAGACACTATTGTTGAGAGTTTCCATAAAATTAACAATAGAACACCATGAATAATTAATTGGTCCATGACAGACACCCGAAGCCAATTAATTAAGGGGAGATAGATTCTTTTGCAGGTGAAATTGAAAGTCTTTGATTCCCTTAAACTATATGCAATGAAACAGATCCCCTATTAGTATTTAGTTCAGGGAGTCTGTTTCCTGAGATAGTTAGGAGGAATCAGTAGCCTTCCAATTTACAAACAAGTGGGGTTATTCAATTTAAGATTATTAATTAAAGTGGAGATTTTTTTTGTTGGTGTACTGGAAGATCTCTAATTCCTCCTAACTATGCCACGAGATATATGTCCCAATTTAATACTGTACCACTGAGGGCGTTTGTTTTCTTGCCATAGTTATGTGGAATCAGAAACCTTCCAATAAAGGGGAGATTCTCTTGTTGGGGAACTGGATGGTCTACTGATTCCTCCTACCAATGCCAGAAAACACACACCCACAATGGTACTACTATAAGGGGCTCTGTTTTGTGGTACTCTTTGGAGGAATCACTAGTCTTCCAATTCACCAAAAAGAGAACTTTCCTCAAGCCTTGTATAACTATGCTGACTTTAGTAGCTTGGATTCACGACACCATAACAACTTAAAAAAAAAAAACTCTTCTGCGTAAACAAATGTACTAAAATAAATAATAACAAATAAATTCATGATTAAATAAATGAAAAGTAAAAAAAAAAAATAGCCAGAAATATAACTTACACTCTATAAGATCATGGCCACTTGATTGAGATGATAATACATGTGTAAACTCTTAATAGTGAATAATTATGACGTGAGTGAAAATATTGTTGCTTAGTTGTTGTTGGGCGGTGTGAGACGAATGGATGTGTGCACCCGAGGATGCTGCGATGCAAACTGAGCTTATGACACACACACATACACACACACACACACACACACACACACACCTGCCATCATCATCATCGTCATCAAAGAACATAATCACTGTCATCCTGCCTTACTGCGCACAAATACACACACATGACTACACACACCAACCATACACACACACACACACACACACACACCCTAATTCCGTCCCGTGCACACACTGGCACATGAAAAAGCCAACGCTACAAACATACAAACAAACATCCATACATACATACATACATACGGACTGGGAAGTGGGGGTCGCATAGCACTCCATCCTTTCTAATAATAATAATAATAATAATAATAATAATAATAATAATAATAATAATAATAATAATAATAATAATAATATTCGTCCTAATTTAGGGGAGATTTTTTTTTGTAGGTGAATTGGAAGGGTATTGATTCCTCCTAACTATACGCCAGGAAACAGACGCCCTCAATGGTACTAATATTAGGGGTGTATGTTTCGTGGCACAGTTTGGAGGAACCACAGACCTTCCAATACACCAACAAAAGAATCTCCCCTTAATTATTTAATACCTCTTTTCGGACAGGTGATTTTTTTTTTCTTCTTTGACATATGGTATTAAATCATCGACCACATAAAAATATCAAAATATCAAAGACAAACATTTCATTATTGGTTAACTAACTGGAATCATTATTAACATTTGAAAAAGAGCAGTATATCATCCAGACATTAATAAATAAAATAAATAAATAAATAAAAAATAAATAAATATCAAAATAACACAAAAATTGAAACAAAAAAATATATTAAATATAAATTAACCTTTTGGCAATAGTCTAAGAAAAAACATCGTCAAAAATTGGTCATCAGTTGTGTAAGGTGGTCTATTCCATTAATTAAGATGACTATTACATCACCCTCAGCCCAGCCCAGCCAAGCCAAACCCACCACTCAGCCACTTACTTACTTACCAACTGTGTACTGGCTCGACCCCTTGCTCTCCACGGTGAAAAAATAAAAAAAATATAAAGAAAATAAAAATAAGCTCAATTACCCTTGGGCTGTATCGATAAAACTAACCATATATAGGATATCCTTAAAAATAGTCTCATTGCCTTTCCCAGTTCATTATTCCAACCCTAACCTAACCTCACATACCCTTGCCTAACTTAACCATGAGGGGTCGAGGCAGTATACAGTTGGTAATAATGCTCCCTGGCCACGTCCCCCTCATATAGCAGAGGAAGGACCAGACCCACACACATAACTTCATTGATGAGAAATGTATTGTTCTTCATCCTTAATTCTCTCATGCAGGTGTACTTCGAGTAGTCTGATGATGGAGTATTAAACGAGCACCAGTAAATATGAGACAGTATTAAACGAACACCAGTAAATATCAGACAGTATTAAACGAACACCAGTAAATATTAGACAGTATTAAACGAGCTCCAGTAAATATGAGACAGTATTAAACGAACACCAGTAAATATGAGACAGGATAAGAGTGGTTGCAATGTACAGTCACGAGCGAAAATAACTATCCAGGTGTGCTTCCAGTAGCCTGATCATGGAGTATTAAACAAACTTCAGCAAAATTTAATACAGTACTTACATTAGACCTGTGGATATTATTTATAACTCGTGACTGTATACATATACAGTAGTCCTTCCAATTTTGCGTGCTCGAATTTTGTGAAATTCCAATTTTGCGACCGAGACCCTAAATACAGCTGAAAATACGACAACCTAATTTTGCGAAATAGTTTGAGTTTTACGGGTCGGGCCGCAAGAAAGTGGAGATTTCCGCATTAGTTATAGGGGGGACAGGTGGTAGGGTGGTGACGTCACGCCGTGTGGCGGCCTTCAATGAGTTTGGGTGATAACTGAACTAACCACCCGACTACATAATTTTCTCACCCACGGTATAATGACTCTCTAGTCATTAAACCGTGATATCACTCTCTCACTCGCTTGTTACACTCGTGATAAGACTAACCACTTTAATAGTGAACAACTTCTCAAAACGGGCATTTTTCATACTTTTTGCACATATCCCGGTACAGACATTTGATATGGTGAAAATTACAAGTTATTGTAAGAGAAATTGACAAAGAATAATGAATATAAACTAAGGAAATGTGTTTGTATGAGTAGAAACTCCTGGATTATTGGTGATAACTGAACTTGTCAACCATCACGCTCACTCCTCACTTAATTAATGACACTCATGCCTGCTTCATGCATACCAAGGCCATGATACATACTTGGAGGAGCACTGTAATTATGGAAAAAAATGACTAAAATCAAGAAAACTCAGCCATCGGCGATGAGGTGTCCACACAACAACAAAACTATGGTTACACCTCCTGCGCGATATAAAATGGCACCACGAATGAAGGTTTTTGATAACAGCCTTCTCACATTGGTATCCCCATGGCCATTATTATCCCTGCGTATGTATGTTGCGGCCGCATGTTACCAAAAACCTTCATTCGTGGTGTCATTTTATATCGCGCAGGAGGTGTAACCATAATTTTTTTGTTGTGTGTCCATCATATTCAATTTTACCCATAAGGTTCATTGTTCCAATTTTGCGAATTCGTATTTTGCGGCCCCTAAGTGTCCCCATATTTGTCGCAAAATTAGAGGGACTACTGTACTGTACTGTATTATTTACAAGTCACCCTTCACCTCCAGCTGCTATACCATCATTATCAGATTATCCACTTTTCAGCTGTTCCTCCTCTCCTTCTACAGTATTTCCTTGCTGTCCAACTTCTCTCTCTCTCTCTCTCTCTCTCTCTCTCTCTCTCTCTCTCTCTCTCTCTCTCTCTCTCTCTCTCCTTCATCTGCAGGCTTAGGAAGGTAGGAGTTAGGACAATCTTCTCTCTTTCCCAAAACAATACTCTTCACTGACTACCAACACCAGTATTTACATATTATTTCAAGGTCTGTATTTATAACTCCAGGAAGGGACTAGTTCTGTTGAGTTCCTCCTCATCCATGACATACTAGGCCACATTTTCTGTGATGAGGGAGACAGAGAAGATGGAAAAAAGAGAAATGGTCCATCCATCATGACTTCCAAACAGATATAACAAACCTCATTCAGATATAATATTTGTGTGCCAGGTGGTAATTTTTCAACAGTTCTATCAACAGACAATATTATATTTCACTGTACATAAAAACAAAATAGCCTACCATGACTGAAACGTAAAAGAAAATGTACCAGAGAGAATTTATACGTATGACTTTGGTGTGTATATATATATATATATATATATATATATATATATATATATATATTTAATGGGAGATTCTTTTGTTGTTGAGTTGGAAGGTCGCTGATTCCTCCAATCTATGCCAAAAAACATATCCCCTACTAATCCACCATAGAGAGCGTAATTAAGAGGAATCAGTAGCCTTCCAATTTGCCAACAAGAGAGGCTCCCCTACAGGGAAGGGGGCAGTAGTGGGGTTATCTATTGCTGTGGGTGACTTGAGGGGCGGGGGACATTCTGGTGTGGGCGAATTGATGGTGTATCGATCCCTTACAAAGTATACAGTCGCGGACATATGAAAAATACTAAATTATATGAGAAATTTAGCACACTCGACTCGGGCATTATACGTTTGCTGTGGATATTGAGAATGTTTCACTAGCGTATCAAAAGTCTTCAACGACAATAATACCCAGAGGCGGACGTGAGTGGGAAGGTACGGCCAGATTTAAAAGTTGAGTCTGCTGCCACCAGAGGTCAGTGTAAGTAATGGCTTGGTCTGTGTGTGTGTAGTTTTCATCTTCATCATCCATACATGACAATGGAATTTAATCTAGCCATAGTCCACACGAAAGTCATATTGCTTGAATTATGAAGAGTCTTCTCTTGTCTAGTTTAGTTTAATCATTTACGTGGTTATATGTTAAACTCTCTTCCTTCACTTCACCAACGTGTTGGGAGGGTATAGAGGAAACCAGGGGATAAAGAAACTCCCTTCCGCTACTGTATACTAATAGGGGATCTGTTTCGTGGCATAGTTTGGAGGAATCTGAGACCTTCCAATTCACCAATAAGAAAATCTCCTCTTAAATATCCTTCAACACCCTTCAGTTTTCCAGTTTTTTCTGGTTATATTCTATAGCTCGTTACCTTCCCTAATTCCCATTTCATGGCATTGGTGTTTCACCCGCCACACACACACCACCATCCCAGCTGTACAAATGTTGTGACAACGGGGGAACCCACGTACCGTACTGTAGTCCTACACCTTCTCACTCACACACTCACAGACACACACACTATCTCACCGTAGGCTCAAGTCAATTAGGCTACATCAGGACAAGAGATATGAACCCTGCATAACTCTTGGACAACGGTGGTTTTCCTAAGGCGTCTAACGTTAGGTCAGGTAATATATATATGACTACAGTAGCTGTTTATGGGTTGCTTGAAAAATATCCTCCTACAAGTGCATTCGTTGGGTATTAGTTTTATACACAAATACAATAGAGGCAAACAATTATTTACAATCAACCTCTAACGGAGCGAATAAACGGAGCTTATGACTAAACTTCTAATAACAGTGGCTGGCTGCTCGCGGAGTCTGCCTGTCTCGTTATAGCCAGCCATCCACTGCAGGCTACACACGACACACACTCACACACAGGCTTACCACACGTCTTAGGAAAGGACTAGGAGAGGTCATCACCAGGCAGGCTCTAGGCGTCATGGATGAAGGAACGCACTAAAGTTGAGAATATTCAGATCAAAGGAAAAACAAAAAGTAAACCTGGGTAGGAAACGTTTTGTCTAGTACTGATAAAGCCAAGAAACAACTTTTATCCCCTCAGTAACAGTAAGTCGTTTTTCGGTACAGTATGAAGGAATTAATCGCCCCTCAATTTACGGCGAATTAATTAAAGATGTACAAAGTATAGTATGTATACTTTACATGTAGGGTTTGGTAAAGGGTCGAGGAAATCCAGGAAAACTATTTGAAAAGGTACAGGCTAAAAGTATTCCGATAACTGATAATTGCAAGGATGATGAAATAAACGAGAGAGAGAGAGAGAGAGAGAGAGAGAGAGAGAGAGAGAGAGAGAGAGAGAGAGAGACAACAGTGTTACTCTTCACTCTGCAGTAATGTTGTAGTGCTTTATCTTTATAATTGCTATCACAACCAGAACTGCTCTCCTAATCTCTGTAACTACAAACCCACATTATAACAGACTTAACAATATCCCGTCTGTACTCTAGCCAACTCCTTCGTCGCTATCACTTCTGAATGGGGGTATTGCCCGAGGTGATGTGGACAGTACAGTAGGATACTTAATTACCTTCTGATTCCTCCTGACTCTTGCCACGAAACAAGCTCCTTCCATATAGGTCCTAGGTGGTTTCGTGGCAATATTTGAAGGACTCATGTACCTCCAATTTTCTGACTACATCAAAGGGTCCCTTAAGGGTATATGGGGGCCCTCTTCATCCCCAGCCACTCCCTTTCAATTCTGTGTCTCCGTTTCTTCTATTTCTTTCGTGCTTTCTCTCCAACCAACCTTACTATCACATTTTCTCCCATGTCCTACAGTATCTCCCAGGCCTAGGGCGGTCTTCTTCAGCCTCATATCAATACACCATAGGGAACATAGCCTACTGTAAAGCATCGGAAATATCGCCCTTATCTCCACCTGAATTATCGCTCTTATTTCCATACGCATTAATTCAACCGACCTTCTGAACCCTATAGCACTTGTAGTAACTTTACATGGCTGGCGTGTAAATTAGGGTGAACCAGTCATGTGATAAATGTGCGACATAAACAGTACCTGGCACCTACACTAAAGGAAACCGACCCACCACTGCTGAAACGTGAGATCCTCAGCGCCCGGTTAGTTATTTTTATTCTATTTTTCCTCTACTTCTATGGCTTTTCTGTCTTCAGTGTTAAGTAAAATTTGAATGTTGTCTAATTCTACTCTTTGAAGTGAAGTGAAGCAAGTTATATTACTCAGTGTAACCGCATCCAAATGAACTAAACACACCAATGATGAGAAGCCCGTACCATATTTTTCTTCCTAAAGAAAGAAAAACATATAATACTTATAATTTACCATAAAAGAACTGTTATTCCCATGGCCACTGTTTCCTTCATCAACATTTCAGTACACAATCAATAATGACATTACACATTATTAGGCTAAGTCTACTATGTGCAAGTTTTGGTAAGATGATATAGCATACATATGTACAGTAGATCAAATAATCAAGATAAAATAATAATGACAACAAAAAGCTATTTTCTTTAACCTACTTTTTTGCTGAAGATGCGCGCTTTATCGTTTATTCATTATTATTTTTATTGGGGAGAAGACAGAAACTGGCAATATTAATTTATTGAATTGAGTTATACCGTTATGCTGTATGGTATAGAACTCGAGTTTACTATATTGAGGGCCTTCACTATAAATAAATAAATTATAAATGTCTCATTCATATTCAGATTACAAACTGAACTTGCACGAGGGTTTCGATATAAGGCACGTGTCCCGTGCTCGAGAGAATGAAAGAACAAGACCACAAAGGGCTCGAGTCTGCTATTGAGAACTGGAGGTGGTATGTGTGATGATCCCACAACATCCCCTGAGAGATGGTTCATACCCGGAGGTGTAGTGGTGGGTGACGGGCAGAGGATATACAAGGAAGGAGGCTTGGACAGTGTGGCATTCATAAAAACAACTGAGTTAGTATGTTTATGTCAGCATGGTATATGGTACGGTAGGGTCCAGTGTGTAACTTGGCTCCACGCTCTCATAACATACACACACACACACACTCTCTCTCTCTCTCGTTTCCGTCTTATTTAGCAGCCATACAACCCGTAGCACTCTTATTTTCCAACCCTCTGCTTCCACTCTTACATCTCCCCCCATTCCCCTTCTCCCTCCTTCCTTCCCTCTCTTTGTCTCTAGCTGTTCCTTCTCACATTCCCCTTTCATGTTCTCTGCTTCCTTCCCACCGCACTCCTTCCTTCCTCTAACCCTCTCTGACATTTCTCTTCAACGTTTCCTCCTTCCTGTCCTACACTCCTCCCACGGTCCACCAAGATCATTCTCTAAGAGTGATCTTGACCTACCCTAACCTAACGAACGTAACATAACATAACCCCTCTGGATCGTCAACAAAAAATCTTAGTGCCCTTAAATGGAAATCTCTTCCCTACATCTTTTCAAGCCATTTTTTTTCCATCCCGTTCCATTTCCTCTCTAACCTAACCTAACGAACGTAACAAAACATTATTTATGTTGAGATATTGGTTAGTTCTACATTACGAATTAGCTCCTCCTGTGGGCGGGGTCTGGCCAAAGTGGTGTGACCTTCCCAAAGAATGATCTTGCCTCCCACCACCTTTCCTTGCCTCCCTACTCCCCCAAACTTCTCGCTTCTCTAACCCCTCCTCTTCCCATGGAGGTAATATCCCTCCAAGCTCTCTCCCCCTTCTCACCCATTGGCCCCTCCTCTCGTTTCATTCCTCCCTCTCACTTTCTTCATCCCGTTTTTACTTCCCTGTCTCACACCCACTGTCCCTTTTTTCCTGTCTCTCCCCCTCCCTCATCCTCCGTCCTTTCTTCCCTTGTATAGCTATATTCCCACCTTCCTCCTACATTCTCATTTCTTTCTTGCCACCCTCCTCCCTCTCCACGTCCCATCCCCCTAGGCACTTCCTTCCCTGTTCGCTCTCCGTAGCCCCTCGTCCACCACTACTTTTAGTCCTCTCTCGTCTTCACATTCCCTCCCTTGCCCTCCTTTTCCCTACTTCTAGCTCTCCCTCAATTGACCCTTCCTTATCCCCCACATAAATTTCAAACCCAACTCCCACCTTCATGTCCCTACAGTACACCACCTCTTTCCCACCAAACACGGCCAGCAGCTAGGGTTTATGATGCCGTGTCCTCCTCTCCTCCTACACAACCATGTACTCCCCTCCCGCCTTCTCTTCCCACCCTTCGCCTCTCTTTGGTGACCGCCCCTCTCTGTCCTCAACTCTACACTGCATGTAATTTAGCAGTTCTGTTTATTGATGGTTCAAGATATTTTACCTTTATACATTAATGATGAGGATTGCTAATATGATTCACTGTAGCAATATCTTTTTCATTAAGATACTGTACCGTAACAAAAAATCCACCAGTCATAAGGTAGACTCCAGAGAAGAAAGAGATGGAGTTAACATATATAGTCTCTACACTGAAGAAACAATATCGAAAGATCAATATTTCATTTTACATTACATGGCGTAACTTCCGATCGTGTTTGCAGTATTTCCTATACACAAAATCACCACTAACGAACAATAAGCTATAACCAACTAAGCTGACCTTTGCACAAGCAGTCATCAGATCGTGTTTGCAGTATTTTCCAAACACAAAATCACCACTAACAAACAATAAGCTACAGTACAATAAGCTGACCTTTGCACAAGCAGTGTACGCTCTTGATGGTTGATGTGGGTGCCCTGTGGTGTGAGGCTGCTACTGACTATTTCACCAACACCACCAACATCCTGCATAAGGGCGTTGGGGTTCTTGAATCGCACGGCCCTGGGGGGAGCACTTGACACCTCCTCGATATCCGAGTCAATACCACGGTCAAGGTCCATGTAGAAGGAATCTTTGGAGTCACTTGAACGCAATCTGAGGCTTAGGTTGACTGAACTCCCCCCACCACCACCACTACTGTCACCGTCTGAATGACTTGCCATGATTTATTGTAGTACGGTAGGTTATTTATTGTATGTCGTAATCACCTTCATCAAAACAAATAAGTGGTGGAGAGTGATCGCATCCTTTTCATGTGATTTTGTTTTTCTGTACACGGGGTGAATTAAACTCAAAACACTCAACTGTAGCCTAATATATGCATAGTACAGAATGGTAAAAAGATTATGCTGTACTGATATGACAAGCCCTGCACTGATTACAAATAACTGCCTAAATGCAGTTACATATACTAAGATTCGCTAAAGTATTGATGCATTGTAAAATTAATATTGACCGAATATATACTTCAATTAATGCAACTTCTGATCGACATTTCCACCGGCGCAGATTAATATCACAATGACCTTCTGATTTGCCGATAAAAGGTTCAGCAACAGTCCTTAAAGTGAAATAATAATTTAAAAAAAATACTAATGCCCATGGTAAGGCGAAAATAATAATGAAAGGTGACGTACGGGATAAAAACACATCAGGAAATCACTACAATCTCCTTCCTTACGCATTGCACTATATATTATCCAGCTTCAAGGTACTCCACAAACCTCCACGCCTCTCGTCTCTATCATCCCGGCCTTCTATAACGCACTGAATAGAGAAACAGGGCAAAAACAGTCACTTATTTAACACCGGGGGATTTGAACGCTGTGCTCCCTCCGATGTAAACAAAGTGAGTGAGTCTGAACTGAACTCACCGCCCATGTGGCTAAAGAAAATGGGTCCTAGGTGTGCTGGACCATTTTCTTCTGTATTATATATGGGTAACTATAGCCTGTTTCTCTCTCTGGGCTTATAATCATCAGTGCTAACTCTCCTCCAAAAGATCTCTCACTCTATATATATATACGGTATATCCTTTTCTGCAGTAGAGCTTAATTGTAGGTTGGAAGAGGAAGAGTAGGCTATACTGTAAAATTTAAGGAAAGTATATTATACCATCTTTTAAGCAACTGACATTTTTATATCTTCTGGTGTTAGTCTAATTACAACTTAAATGCCTTAGATAGTTGTTATTTGATGTAGATCCTTATCCCCACTGAAAGTCATACGTCTGGCGGTAGGGAATAGGCCTAATAGTGTGCCGTGTAATCTATTTTTGTCAGCAGGTGTCTACGGGCAAAACAATAACACCACCAATAACACTTTCGGTCTTTTCCTCCTTGTGTTGTGCTGTGTATAGATCAACGGATATGTCGCTCATCCTCAGT
>JAWQEG010008816.1:0-32304 GCA_033782935.1 Petrolisthes cinctipes
GGAAGAAAGGGAGAGAAGAGAAACAAGGAAAGGAAGGGAAGGAAAGAATGGGAGAGGAGAGAAAGGAAAGGACAGAATGGGAGAGGAGAGGAAGAGTTGAGGGGTGAACCAACTATACGGGCCACCATTCATCACTCTGTATAGCCCACCATTACACACACACCCACGCCTCCATTGATGCCACATATACACGCCATTCATCAATACACACCTGCAGCACACATACCCACACATCACACATACGTCGAGCATACCTGTATCACACACCTGCAGTCAGTATATCTACATCATACACTTGCAAACCATACCTGCACCACACATGCCTACATCACAGATCTATAATGCATTTCTCAACATCATATCTGCACCACAGTTATAAAGTACATGAACACAACTACAACATCTGTGGCACACCTGCACGACACAAATGTGTAGAACACACTTTAACCACATCTGTAAAACACGCCTGTTATATACAAGTACAACAGTGCACTTCCATAGTACACACCTGTAATACAATTAAGTAATCCATATTTTTATCACACACACACACACACCTGCACCACGAACATGTAACACACCACTGCAGACAAAACCTGTAGAATACATGCAGATGGTACTTGTAGCTCACACCTGTAGCTCACATCCTAAAGAGACACACACATTGCATCTTGTTTGCTGCTGCCCGGAGCCTCAGACACCTGTAGCATCTAACCTACTGTAACCTCCAAGTACCACCGACGGCACCGTGTTTCCAATGTTTGCAATGCTTTACAGTAGACTTTCGTATAGTGTGCATTACTCTCAGACGACGATGCAATACTAACTGATTCCACCAATTATAAGGCATTGGTGGTCACTGTTCACTAGGTCTTGCCAGATAAAACACTTGAGTACTAGAGGCATTGGTGGTCATCGTAACTCGGACTGATCATACTATACACAGGTACCAGTATGAAAATTAAAGTTCATCATACACTTGTTATATATAAATTTACGCCATTCATCTAGAGGTGAGACACAGTGCTACCTAAAACATGTTAACTCCATCAACTCTATTGGTGACTGTACTCTGGAAAAGTTTTAAGAATTTTGCTAGCAACTGGACAGCCTCTGATACATGAGTGGTGAAAGGATATGACTAGATATCATTATGTCATGCATCCTGGACCCATCACCATGATAACTTCACTTTAATTACCATACACTCTGCCGTCTGATGAGTTTATTAGCCACAGTAAGAACCCTGAAAGAGTTAGTACGGTCTCAGTTGAAATACTCAGAGAAAACATATACCTCTAACTAGATATATAGTCTACACCAGATATTCGTTTTGACAATTTGATCTAGTGTCATGAGCAAAGCAAAATGCCGTTATCTTATTATCAACGATACTTTTTCCACTGCCTCTTCACGCAGGTAATTAACACACAATAAATATATCCAAGTTGGGGTGTCTATCAACGAATGACAAATGCAGTTCTTACCAATCGAGAGATCCCTTAAACCGAATCAGCCTCCTGAAATCACTCTTAGCAAGTTGCACTACCAATCAGCATCGGGATTCGAAATGCACCAATCAGAAATTGAGTTTGTGGTATGGCAATCAATAACCGCACGGTGATTGGTGGGGATGACACGGGGGTTAAGGCAGAGGTGAGAGGCTTCACTTCTTAATCAAGGGGAAGCTTAACCTGGCTTGGGAAGAGACGGAAGTGGAGGAAGGGGAAACGATTATGAAAAGGACGAAATAGTGGGAAGGATAGAGAAGGAAGAGAGGAGGAGGGGAAGGTAAAGGAGAGGAGGAGAGGAGGGATAGGAAAGTCTCTCTCTCCCATTCTCTCTCTCTCTCTCTCTCTCTCTCTCTCTCTCTCTCTCTCTCTCTCTCTCTCTCTCCTCTCTCTCTCTCTCTAGGGGGGAGGCTGACTTATTAACGAAATGCCAGGAGTAGCAGGATAGACCTTTCCCTCAGGCCAAAACAAATGAAGACAAGGGGAAAACTAGTCTTGAAGTAAGGAAAAGTGAGAAGGCGAAGGTCAGGGTAAGAGGGGAGGGTAAGAGGGATGGGGAAAAATGTATGAAAAGGAGAGTGAAGGTTGGGAGAGGGTTTGGGTGAGAGGAGAGAAAATGACCAGGCAAGGAATGTCGGTGATGATATGGTGAGAAGCGAGGGAAAACATGTATAAGTAGAAAATTCGATTGGAAAAGTGAGGGAAGAGACTGAATGCTGAAGACTGATGGTGAAGGGGAATATATAGAAAAAGAAGTGGTTAAGGGAATGTACAGTACAGAGTGTGTGAATGTCCACGTGTTCATTAAACAGATATACATATGAACATGTATACAGTATTCTCTATATACCTATAATACTGACTTCACAACACAAAGAGGGTGCCTTACATTTTCGGAATCCAACGTAATTACCGAACCAAAGACAATACAAAGCATGAATACCGTAACATTTCCATACAATCCATACAACTGGGCTTTTATTGCAAGTATAATTCCTGAAACTGTTCATATGCTGTCGATTGTCATTCATATACGACACGATTTCCTTTAATCAAATTGTACATACTCCTATAATAACCACATAAATTTACTCTGTTTCTCATCATCAACACCTTCTGTCTTAGTGGAGTCTCCTTACTGACTAGAATCGTCATGAGTTATTAAGTATTTACCGTCAAAAATACATGTTCCTGACTGATATAAGTAATAATACCGTCATCGACATAATACATTTAAACCAAGTGTTGAAAAAATAGATAAACAAATTCCAATTAATTCCAAAGTATTGTTCCTACCAAATAGAAATAGAATATCATCTGTTTCAAAAATGTTTGGTCAGTCAGAGAACAGTGCGTGTGTCTTTCTCTCCCCGTCAATGTGAGCGAACCAAGAAGTAGCCTACCCCAGTGAGAAGGGCTCAGTGAGAGTCAAAGCGGATCCAGTACTCATTTTTTTTATTTCATTAGTTAAGTTGTTTTTCTGTTATTCATCATGTACTTATTGAATTCATCAGACCAACCACACGCTGTCCCAGTTTCTTTACATAGGATTTACCATTATTAGGTAACAACGGCTATGCCTTATTTAATAATTGACATAAAGGTTGCCAGTGCTAATATAACATACCAATGTTTTGAAACTTTGCATAATTATACACATGATGATTCCACAAACATTTATATACAAGACACGTATAGCTTCATATAAACGACAAAAAGAAATTATCATCATCATACAATACCAACAAAATATCTGAACGTTTCTCTGTGCATGTAATCAACCAGACATGTATATAATTAAGCGCTGTCTGTACACAAGTCTAAACTGACATAAACATCTAGGCACGTACTAATATACACATTGAAAGAGAAAAACAAAAATCAACACATGCATCCGAAAATTTGATAACACAGACACACGCAATCAGACGCCCGGACACACGAGTACAAACAGCAAGATTAATTCATATAAAATCGACGAGCAGACTGTAAGCTTATTAGTTTGAGAGGATAGACTTCGTTCGTTTTGTTCCTGCTCTCGTGCACACGCAACTCGCAATTAACAATTAGGTACACAGTCATACGCCCACCGATGAATCCCTCTCATACGCGTACACAGCGTTCGGTACATATATGCCACACTCACATACTAAATATCTATCTCTCTCTCTCTCTCTCTCTCTCTCTCTCTCTCTCTCTCTCTCTCTCTCTCTCTCTCTCTCTCTCTCTCTCTCTCACACACACATAGGGACTGAGTAATCGAGAGACAGAGTAGAGAGTGATGGAGTGAGTGAAATAGAGCAAGGAATGAGTGATGTGAGTGAGAGCAAGGGAATGAGTGAGTAAGTGAGTGAAATAGATCAAGGGAATGAGTGAGTGAAATAGAGCAAGGGAATGAGTGAGGGAGGGAACGAGCGAGGGAGTGAGTAAGAGAGTGAGCGAGGCAATAACCTGGAGTCTAAGCATTTAATCACAGCCACTCAAAGGGGAATGAGATGCGGGCACCAACAGCACTTTTATCAGCCGCTTTACCTTAGGCCATCCCTAATTCATTATCCGCTCGGCTGCTACACAGTCAAAGGTGTCCGTCCCCCCCACTCACCTGTTGCTCAGTGGGGAGGTAGCCGGTGTCATAGGGGTTGTGGAAGATAAACATAAATGATGGTGGTGATAGTGGTGGAGTAAATAACAATAACTATGTCTATAACACGAAGGGGAAAAAAATACTATATATTATGATCATGACCACCACCTAACGTCAATAAAAATACAGAATATCCTCCTTTCCTAGACCCAGTAGCAAAAGGGGCACAATTGTCCACCGAGGTAAATCGTGACTGTGTCGGGAATTATGAGAGAATATCTTTTTTTTTTAGCTTATATTTAAATAATGGCTGCGAACTATCTTGTTAACGGATTGAAAGGTGTAAATATTAAGAAATACTGAGAATAGAAGGCCATTCCATAGTTCTGATGTGAAAAGGATAAACATTAGTATAATAATAATATGTCAGTCTCATGTTGGCTGGAGAAACAAAGTACCTTAGGAGAACACTGTATATCGGGTACTGCCGGGCCGCTATTGAAAAGGGTGGAACACAAATGTGAGCTCAATGGAACAAAAGACTTGGAAATAGTGGGGAAACAGATAAAGAAATAATTGGAACGAATTTGCACATTAGAGAAAAGGATCAAGGGTCATGGATAATAAAGTCACCTAAGAGAAGAGACGAAGAGCATTCCTCTGCAAGAAATCGGATCACTTCTTTGAGGATGACTGTTTTTAAATATCAGACCTTTTGAAAAGTGGTGACGTGTGTTTATGACGGGGAGAGGGATGAACTGGGCCTCTTTAAACGGAAAGGAGCTTACGTCCAGTGTCCGAACAATATTAATTATAATAAAAACAACGGGAGGATTGAAATACTTTCTCAATCATAAGAGTATGCAGTGTTGTTGGCGACACCTTTAGTTATTATGTCACATACAGTGTAAATATGATGTTTACTGAATTGTCTGATGTGACAGTGACCTCTAATATGAATTTACTATATAAAGGTCTGTCTGTATATCTGTCTGTCTGTATGTCTGTTCACGAACTACTCCCTCAATTTTAATTTTACTTGGTAATTACCTACATATTTGGAATCCTTATAACCCAAGGAAGGTTAACAGACCAAAATGATAATTGCACGAGTGTATCTATAACTACTGACCGGTCTATTTATCGATCTATCTATCTACCTGCCTACCTTATTTATTTATCTACCTACCTGCCATATCAAGAACCAGCAAGCAAGACAGGCCAGCTGGTGGGACAGGACAGGTGGTGGTGCAGGCAATATCACTGATGTGGCTGGTCAGATCACGACCAATCACAGAGAAATGACATCCGCCAGACCCATTTTCCATCTCCCATCAACCTTACCTTTCCATCTCCTTCCCTTCCCACACTCACCTGACTTCCATCCTCACTATACGCTCATTCTCCTCCTTCTCCTCCTCACATGCATTAGAGTGAAATAGTTTTACATTATCGTAGATGGATGACAATAATCAACTAGTGGTCTGAGATTTTTGAAGTGAAAGAGGATTGCACCAAATCAAAGAAAATCAAAATCACATAACACTGAAAACTAGTATCGATAATTACATGAACTGTGGTGAATGATCATTTCAAGTGAGTTTATGAGATGGACAACATTAGTTACGTTGAGAATAATTTATTAAGTGAGATCACAGATCTATAAAGAGAAAAATTATTATGCATCAATTAAGTTGGGAGACCACTAATATAAGTAAAAGTAAATCACATCAATTTTGCTGGAAGATGACATCAATCGCATTAATTTGAATGGATGTGCTTGGTATTAACTAGTTGGATGAAAGCCACATCAATCTAAGTGTAAAGGGGTCACAATCGCTTGGGTGCAAAACTGAAATAGGATGACATCAATCGGGCTTTAAGAGCGACGAGATAACAGGAGCCAATTATTCTGGAGGGGAGCACTGGCAAAAATGACCCCTAAGTGTATTACCATGGGGAGTGGTCGGTGGGGAGTGGGTGGAGGTGGAAGTGGCTGGTGGTGGTGGGTGGAGGTGGAGTGGCTGGTGGTGGTGGGTGGTGGAGGTGGAGGTGGAGGTGGAGTGGCTGGTGGTGGTGGGTGGTGGAGGTGGAGGTGGTGGTGGTGGTGGGGATTGGGTACATTGGGTGTGTAGTTGGTGGTGGTGTGTTGGGGTCGGGTGGGGAGGAATGGGGATGGTTAATATATAATACTTGATATGTGTCTGGCAAGTGATAACACCAGTAATAATAATTATTTTTTTATTTTTTTTACTTAGTACGGTCTTTCAGTATCCGTATTGTTACTAATATCGTGCAATGTTTACTCCAATAAAAGCATTTCTTATTACCACGTCTTAGGTTAATGTTCACATTTTCCTTATTTCAATAACTTTTCTCTGTACCACTTCCTCTTCCCTTTCTCCATATCTTAGCCTTTTTCTTCTTGTTTCCTTCCTCATTCTCCTCACCTTCATCCCTGACTTTCCCTTCTTTCTCCTCCTCCTCCTCATCATCACCATCTTTATTCTAATTTACGTTGTGTGTGTTCTGTTATCCTCTCCACTTTGCTCTTCCTATCTCATTTCGCTCCCCTTGTCTCTCATCCCTCTCCCTCAACGTGCCTTCTTACCTGCCCAATTCCCACGTTATCAGCACTATCTCTTTCTCCTTTTTCGCCTCGGTGATCTCCCATTGTTCCCTTCCTTCTCCCCTAATCCTCGCTTCCCTCTGTTTTCATCTTGTCATTCTCCATTTTCTTTTCATTAATGTTGTCTTCTGTTTATCCCATGTTTCCCTGACCTACCTTTTCGCTTTTTTTTTTTCTTTTTTTTACAGTTTTATGTACCCGAACTCAGTACAATACCATCGTAGTAACATTCATAACCCACTACAACTTTACCAACCAAATTCTTGTCGAGCTCACCAGAACTCACACCCACCCACAGACACACACACAACCACCCAACCCTTTCTATACCTAAGCCCACCACAACGAAACAACATCAGCCACAAGCCCATCCACCCATTGCCACATTCAAAACCAAGCCTCCTCTCATAATGGGTGGGCCAAATTTGTGTGGGTAACGAGCACAATAATGAAGCCGACCCACCAGCTCTCACCTGTTGACCCCGCCCATTATTGTACGCTGTGTGCTGAACAAGTAAACAAGACCTCATTCCCTTCCTCCCTCTCTCCCTTCCTCTCTTACTTCCTCCATCCCTCCCTCCCTTCCTTCATCCCTCCCTCTCTCCCTTCCTCCTTCCCTTCCTCCCTCTCTCCCTCTCTCCCTCCCTCCGTTCCTCCCTTCCTCCGTTCCCCCTTCCTTCTCTCCCTCCGTCCGTCCATCTGGCACTCACCACCTGCTCCCCTCTTCCCCCCATCATCATCCCTTGCCCTGCCTGCCCTTACCTACCACCTCTTCATTCCAGCGAAGATATGTGTACTGAAAAGGGGGCTGAGGATGGGAGAATGAAGAGGGGGAATTCAATGATGGGAAATGTTAGAGAGGAGTAACGTGAGGGGAAGAGAAGTTGGAGATAGGGAGAGGGGAGATAAGGTGAGGGATGAAGAAGAAGTCAGGTCAGGGACAGAGGCAGAGAGAAAATTTGCACACGAGCAGCAGCAGCAGTGATGGAATAGGGTTGAAACTGAAGGGAAATGTACGATGGTGGAACGAAATTGAACTTAGAATGTGTAAAATGGGCAATGAGCAAAGGGAAGGAGACGAAGTGAACAGCTGAAAAAAAAAAAATTGCATATAGTGAGGGTAGATTGGGAAGGAAAAAAAGAAAAATGCGTGGAGAGGTATATGGGTTAGACTAAAGAGAACGACATGCATGATGACAACTAAATTAAAATATGAGAAGTAAAATGGAAAACGGAAGGAAGAGAAAGGGAATGAGAGGAAGAACTAACTAACGAACGAGAATATGAAGGAAAAGGTAAATCCTAGAGCCCGTCTGCGTAACATAGAAAAGAGTTAAATGGACGAAATCATGACATAAAAAAAAACATACAAACCAGTTAATTAGAGAGAGAGAGAGAGAGAGAGAGAGAGAGAGAGAGAGAGAGAGAGAGAGAGAGAGAGAGAGAGAGAGAGAGAGAGAGAGAGAGAGAGAGAGAGAGAGAGAGAGAGAGAGAGAGAGAGAGAGAGAGAGAGAGAGAGAGAGAGAGAGAGAGAGAGAGAGAGAGAGTAGGAATTGCACACTACCATAATAATACGCTCAACTGCCATACAATTCTCGTTTAGTCTAGTTATATCGACCTACTCGTCAATAGCACTAAAACACCGGGTTATTAGCCAAAACTAATTTACAAGGGATTTTCACTGATACATATAATTACATCATATAAAATTATGGTCTCGGCAATTTGCTCAGGAACGTAAGCTTACGTAATTTCGCAAAGTCCAATTGTTTACATGTTCTCCAATCACAAGGGATTAATATTAATGCTAATATTTTATTTATGTTTACACGCACACACACACTTACACGCATACACACACGTACACACACAACGTTGACTGGCTCTGACTATTGAGATAAGAGGTCCTGACCCGACCTGACTTGAGCCGACCTGACCTGGACTGATTCCATCCTGATCTAAAGGGATGTTATCACCGTCTCTCCTCCCTCTTATCTAAACACGCCTCACATATCAACTCAACCATCTACTCCCTATTCTCCCATCCTATCCAACCATCTTTCTGAAATGTAGACGGAATTGACAGACTATACTAAACGAATATCATATAACAATGAGCCTTTACTAACACACACACACACACACACACACACACACACACACACACACACACACACACACACACACACACACACACACACACACACACACACACACACACACACACACACACACACACACACACACACACACACACACACACACACACACACACACACACACACATTTACTTCATTTATCATCACTTACCAAAGTCATAACTCCAAAGTCAAAACTCATCTCGTGTTCCAAAATGACAAGATCGTATTCCCTGGCACTACCGACAATAATGTACTCATGAGTTGCTAATATTTTCAAATGCACTTAAAGGAGAGATTCTTTGTTGGTGAATTGTGAGGTCTCTGATTCCTCCAAATATATACTGTGGTGCCGCTACCCTCCCCACCGACATTAATTAAGGGGAGATTCTCTTGTTGGTAAATTAGAAGGCTACTGATTCCTCCTAACTATATCAGAAAACATATTCCCCATTAAAGTAACATTAGGGTCGTTTGTTTCCTGGTATATATATATGGTAGTTTGGAGGAATGACACACCTTCCAATTCACCATCAAGAGAATCTCCCCTAAATCACTACAGTATGATGTGAGGATTAGTATGGTTTAATATATGACCTTGAAGCGACATACACCTGAACTCGAAGTCACGCCAACACTTACAACCTTCACACACATCGATCACATCTATAATACTGGAAGAGGTGGACGGATTGGCATGGATTTTGCTTTATTCTTCAAGTTATAGCATTTTCCATTCAGTATTCACGATTAAACTGCTTCCGCTGACACTGTGTATGTTTCTGTATACAATGCCCTATAATAGATTTTTATTCCATGCGATTTCCACATATTTTTGTACACTCTGCTTATAGGGTACCTTTTGTTGAGTAAGTCATTTGGTTAATGTAAGTGTGTACCCTGCTTTTATTGTTATCGAATTGGCATTGCGCAAAATTTGTGTTAAGTAATTAATTTTACGCAAGTTCTATTCTGTACATCAGGTTTAATGTTTCAAAATATTATCAAATATCAAAACTATTTCACATCTCTAAAGGGACACAGGAACAAATAGTGATGCTTGGATACAGATGGATAATTAATTACAGGTAAGAAGTTTTCACGAGGAAACCTAAGGAAGGAGGGAAGGACAGAGGAAAGAAATGAATGAGGGAAAAGGAAGAATAATAGAAAGGTGGAGAAGGAGAGCTGAAAAGGAGGAAAGACATAAGACAGGAGGAAATGTGGAAGGAAATCGGAAAAGAAAGGAGAGAGAAAAAAGAAGTGTGTGTGTGTTGGGGTGGGATGGGACGGGGGTGGGGGGGGTGGGGGGGGTCTGGGGGTGAAGGTGTCCAGATTGTCCACGGAGGGTTAGTGTCGGGAAACGAGGTTCTTTACCGTGATCCAAGACACAAGACAGAATACACAGGACAGCAAATGATCTACACACACACACACACAAAACACACTTTCTCCCCTCTCTTTCTCTTTGTGATTCATAAGAAAATTTCTGGCTTCAATTTTCGATTTGTTTTCGTGGTATTTTACTTATGGGTACACAGTCACACAAGACGCGAGCGGTAGCTAGAACTTTTTTAGCATTCACTTTAGGAAGAGAAAAGCATCAATCTTTTTTTACGAAAAAAAAACTCACCTAAATTATACATATAAGGGATGAATAAAAAGCAATATATAGATATACTCAAAGTGAGCATCAGATGGGACGAGACGATATAAGTAGAAATGGTGGTTGTAGGACAGGACAGGACAGGATGGGGATGGGGATCATAAGGGGCCAAGGATGGGTTAGAAGGCATTGCAGTGAGGGTCGGGGAGGGAGGTGGTAGTGTAGGTGCACGGGACAATATCATAGGGGAGGAGGAGGAGGAGGAGGAGGAGGAGGTGGATGTGGTGGTGGTGGTGGTGGTGTAGGTGCACAGGACAATATCATGGAGGCGGTGTCTGACGCCCCCGGGAGTCTGCAAGTGCCTCCCTTAAGTGTCCTCCCAGTCCTAACTAGCGCACTCCCTCTCCGTTATGGCCACTAAATGTCTAATGTTCGCGGGAATTTTATTAAAAGCGGGTTATATTACCGACATTTTCGCCCAGTCAGGAGGGCATGGCCGTGTGGGAGACTGTGGTGCTGTGGTGTTTGGGGGTGGGGTGGTGGTGTTTGGGGGTGGGGTGGGGGGGTGGGGGGTTGCTGATGGGGTTTCGCCAACACGTTCTATGAATAAATAAATACATAAGTAAAGATTTTTTCAAGTGCACTTACATAAAATTTTACCAATGTTGCCCGGCACAAAAAACACCTAAAATATCAAAATGACAATGAAATTGTCATTAAAGTCCATTAAAGTTCCTAGTGGAGCAGAAGAGAAGCTACGGTACCAACATCACCACGAAGCTCCACTGTCTCATCTAGTGCGACACTTAATAATCTCGGGGCCTCGCAAGAGTCACGGGCTACTGACAGCCTGCAGTCCCGAGGTTGAGGTATATACATAAAAGAAAATATTAGCCCGATAAGTAATATATCATGGTGTTTGCTATGTGATACTGTTATACAAATTTACTATACAAATAATTTGTCAAGATAACATTCTGTAAAAAGGAAGAAAAGTCATTTGCAACTTCCACTCCAGTCACCCACACCTCCACTAATTTTGTATAACCAACTGCATCAATCTGAACACCTCTACTTTGCTATATTTTTCCTTATTACTGCAATTTATCAAGTTTCCTTCCTCCGTACACCTATAGGTTCAACAACAAGCGCCCTCACTAGCACACACACATACACACACCCAGAGCAGCGGGAGAGAGAGAGGGGTGACACGACGTGGGAGATCAGAGGTAAGTCTAATGGAGCCCCAGAACCACCAGCCTACCTTTATGGTCGAGGATTTGAGGAAGTAGAGGCCTGGAGGAGGGACAGGGAGGCAGGAGGTAAGGAAAGGAAAAAAGGTAAGGAGGAATGAGAAAGAAAACTGAGAGTAAGAGAGGGGAATGGCGGTTGAAAGAGAAGCAGGAATAAAGAATGAAGCAGTGAGGAAGAAGGAGATTAAGCGAGGGGAGCTTAAGAATGAAGTGGGGATAATTGAGATAGGAGAAAAGAAGATAGATAGGATAAGTTAATAGTACAAAGAGAGAAGGGGAGTGGGAAAACAATAGGAAATGATAGAGAGAGAGAGATCATGAAGAAGAGCAGGTGGGGAAGACAACAACAAAATGTGGACAGAATTGCAAGGAGGGTTATTGAAGGATTGAAGGAGGGGGACGCAGGCACAGAAATAGAGACAAGGGGAGAGCGGAGGGGAGAATGGGAGGAAGGGTCAGGAACAATAACGTTATGCTGAAAAACTTAAGAGAGAATAATGTTGTAGATAATGCAGGATACGGTTAAGTCTACTGTAATACAATGTACAGTATGTGACACTTTACCTGTTCCGCCAATCAATCAGGTACCTGAATCCAACGTTAATGAGGCGGGTAGCTTACCTGTAGAGATCAAAGGAATTTCTCGTTAGTTAAACCTGCTTTATGCATTTATTAGTGCGACAATAATATGACTGTGAAAAATTGTCCATTATACTAGTTGTCAGATTTAATTGAAGTATATATGTGACAAAATATCAGATCATTATTAGCATCCTACTTTGTGTTGCAAAGCAACTGCATTTTATCATTTTAAATTGTCTTTTAATTCCTAAACACTTTCAAGGCTCGATCTTAAATATATCAACAAAAACTATTTCAGACACTAATTAACCTGTATTTTCTTCCAGTATCACTTTTATCTCATATACATTTTTTTCTTCATCTCTCTTCCCCTCATCTCTCACACTTCCAATTTTATGTATACCTGCACATTCCACTACACTCTCACTACATACCCCCCCAGCCATTCAATGTATGCCTGTCTGTCTGTCTCACTCCCTCAGTCCCTCTCCGAGTTAGACAGATGACAGCGGAGCAACCACTTGATATATGAACAATACCCGGGTGACAGTACATCCCTCGTTCTTCATCGTTTACACCACATACCCACCTCTTCCCTTACGTCCCTATTTCCACCACACTCCCAACCCAACCAAACCCCGTAGGTCACCACTCCACTCCTGCCAACCAAAGAAGCTCGAAGTAAAGAGAGGAATTATCCAAGTACACAAGGTACAAACTGACATTAAGGGCCTGAAAAGAACACCATTGCAGTGGCACTATTTACAATTTCACACTGTATTATACCTATTTCACATTACCATAAACCTAACATCACGTAATTTGGTGAGTTCCTTTTTATCTGCATCCCCACCACGCCAGATCCACAGCACACACCCATCCCCAACAGACATGTCCATTCCTACCAGAATCCCCATCAACCCACTAACCCTGATCCCTGATAGTAAAGGGCAACATTAATCTCACTCAACCTCCTATAAACTACGATAATGAGGAGGTCTTGAGCCTGTGACGATGTAATATACAACGTAAATTATTTCATACTTTTATAATTTACTAGTTTCAAGTTGTCAAAGGGTTTCTCCTTTAAAACTGTCACCGTCATACATATATTAACACATGATTAACACAAAAATGTATTACTTATTTTTTCCTTAATTATCTTGATAATAGTTGTTTCTATAAAATGTCTCTAGTAAAAAAAAATATATCTAAAGTTGCCAATATCTTTTAAGTTGATATATCTGAATAATAATTACATATTTTTGCTGTTCGTGACTCACATGCCGCTTCCATCACTTTACAAAAAGGAAAGGAAAATGCTGGAAATGTTTGTTGAAAGAGAAATGGAGCACCTGTCTGTTTGTCTGTCAAGAGTGGATTTGAACACATTTGGGAATATTATCTGGAATGCAGATGTTTGGCTGATGCGACCTTAATGCCGCTTGACAACAAGAAAAAAATTGGCACGAGGAGAGCATGGGTGTGAAAGGAGAGAGAGTGAGAGGGAAAGTTTGAGAATGAATGAGGGTGTGGGGGCTGGGGCTGGGGCTGGGGGCGGGGTGCAGGGGAGTGGGGAAGAGTGAGGGTGAAAGGACAGCAGGACAGGGTATAATGTGTCCCTTCCCTTGCCAACCCCACCAACCCATGCCCTTCACAACCAACTAAAACTCATAATCCACTACAAGGCCCCGTGTCAACAGTGATCTCATCCACCAGGCGTGTCTACAGGACCCTCATTTCCGAGCACCACGTCTGCAAACATTGACTTAAGTAATCAACGATCCGATATATATATTTTGGTTGGCTGACAGGTTTGGAGGTCGAGGGCAGACCGAGGGCTAACTGTACGCAGTGATATATTTGACTTCATCTTGCTCGAGAAACTCAGCAACACGAACAGACAGTATACATATTTTTTTCACTCGAGTGGCAGATTTATTTCAATATTCCCTCAGTACACATAATTTGTGACACAGGTGAGAAGAGACATTACAGCAACTGAGGGGAGTAGGTGAGGGGCTGTCAGTCGAGTCTCGGAGCACTTCAGTCTACATATGTTTTGCTTGACCGTTTTAAATCCTATTTCACACTGTAAGCCCTCCCGAGCCAACCTACTTTCCTGACTCCCACCTCAAAGCTTTTCTTTCTTAATCTCCTCCTGGATTTCTGTTTTCATTTTCCTTCCTACTACCTTCTGGTTCCCTTCTTTCTTATTCTAGTTCCTCTTTGCCTTCCTGCTTGTTCACTTCCATGAAAGACTCTGCTTTGCCTCCTGCTTAACTTTGTTTCCTTGCCCAATTCTGTAATGTTTTTTACTTGCAATTTACTCTTACCCTTTATACTAATTAAGACATTAATCAAGAAAAACCTTGAAACAATCTTACTATCCACATTTTCCTATCTGACTTCGTTATCTTTACTTTACCAGTCTTTGTCTCTGCTTCCTTACATCATCGTGACTGGTAATCACTGTTGGTCTCCCCTCCATTGCTTTTCCTGTCTTCCCTCTTCCAATCATCCAGCCTCACCCTTATCTACCTTCCTGCCTCACCCTTCCTTGTTCCACCTTTCCCTCCATCCCGTAGGCCAGATTAGGAAGCCATCCATGATCCTCCCAGAGTCCTCTCCTCACCTCATCTCCATCACCAATCATTACCGACAACCCTTACATAAGAACCTACTTAGGAACACGTAATATTGTTTAAATTCTAATGGTAGTAGTAAACATCTACGGGCACAATTACCCATATTTTACTTTCATTGTTATGGACTCGGTGATCGCTTATGGAAATTGGAGGCTTCTGACTGCTCCTGACTATACCACGAAACACGCTCCTTCCATATAGGTGGTGTTTCGTGGCACTATTTGAAGGACTCATTTATCTCCACTTTTCTGGAACCCTTAAAGGAGGTTGTACAATTGTTGGAAAATCCGGAGCAACTGATTCCTCAAAACTATTCCATGCAACAGGTCACCAGAATTTCCATTAATCTGGGCCTGGTTCCTGGTATACTTTGGGGGAATCAGTAGCCCACAAAGTGTATATGACCCCTTTAAAAACAATGGTGGAGGTTTGGTCTCATAGCTCCTCCTAAATTTAATAACTTCTTCCTGGGTACATATTCCAATTGCCCAGGAAGTTTTACATTATATATTCCTAACCTTTCGATAAGATGCTTTGGCTACAGACAGACAGACAGACAGACAGACAGACAGACAAACGGAAGCGAACACAATTACGACCCCACCAATTTGCAGGCGCATAAATATATACTTATATAATATGACCGCAAATCTCGACTATAACAAAAAATCGTAAATACCAATACTTGAAAACCCTTAACATTTGGATTACCTTCCTTCCTCTCCCTCGTCTGGCCCGGCACATCAGAGCTCATCATTAGGAGCCAGCAGGAGTAGGGGGAGGGGTGGGGGAGGAGGACCTTTTGAAGCCGCAGAGCCCTTCAGAGAATTAATTTTTAGGCTGGATTAGACGGCGAGATAGGAGCTAACTATCCGAGGAGACCCGCAGCCCTGGTATATTATGAGAGAGAGAGAGAGAGAGAGAGAGAGAGAGAGAGAGAGAGAGAGAGTGAGAGAGATTATACAAGTGACTGAAGTTAGGTTTATGAAGAGAACAGGTTTATTAAAAAAAAATTTTTATACAAATGTGTCACTACATAATATTTGTCGGAGGTTGTCAGGAATGTAACAGATTAATTTACACATATATACGAGTATATACACATATATAAAATCGTGACAAATACACACAAAATGCAAAACAAGTATATAATGTTTGAGAGATATTCTAGGCAAAGATTCATTGAGTGGAGTAAAAGGTGGATGTGATGACGAGAAAAATAAAGGTTAAATGCATATCATTCCCATATACAGCCCTCCCAATATGTATATGAAAACAATAAAGGGAATAAAATTGAAAGAATGAAGGGCAGTCAGCGAATAGTTGTGAATACCGGTAGAGTAATGTATGGATGTTTGATTGTGTGTGTGTGTGTGTGTTTGTGTGTGTGTGTGTGTGTGTGTGTGTGTGTGTGTGTGTGTGTGTGTATGTGTGTGTGTGTGTGTGTGTGTGTGTGTGTGTGTGTGTGTGTGTGTGTGTGTGTGTGTGTGTGGCAGTATGAGAATAAAGGATGAAAACAGAATGAGAGATTACGAATGGATATTTTGGACAGCAAGCAGAACAATAGAAAAGCGAGAAATTGTGTGCATTCTGACTGACTGACTGATTGACTGACTAATTGACTGTTTATCTGAATGACTGACTGATTGACTGTTTAACTGACTGACTGACTGTTTAATTGAATGACTGACTGATTAATTGACTGTTTAACTGAATGACTTACTATCGGATTGAATGAATGAATAAAATTAATGAACGTATGAACGCGGGAATGAACGAAGGATGAATAATAACCAGAAGCGACGAAAGGTAAAGAGAAAGAGGAGAAGAAGAGAAGAATGAGGAAGAGAAGAATGAGGAAGAGAAGAATGAGGAAGGGAAGAGTGAGGGAGAGAAGAATGAGGAAGAGAGGAATGAGGAAGAGAAGAATGAGGAAGAGAAGAATGAGGAAGAGAAGAATGAGGAAGGGAAGAGTGAGGGAGAGAAGAATGAGGAAGAGAGGAATGAGGAAGAGAAGAATGAGGAAGAGAAAAATGAGGAGGAGAAGAATGAGGAAGGGAAGAATGAGGAAGAGAAGAATGAGGAAGAGAAGAATGAGAAGAAGAATGAGGAAGGGATGAATGAGGTAGAGAAGAATGAGGAAGGGAAGAGTGAAGGAGAGAAGAATGAGGAAGAGAAGAATGAGGAAGAGAAAAATGAGGAAGAGAGGAATGAGGAAGAGAAGAATGAGGAAGAGAAGAATGAGGAGGGAAGAATGAGGAAGGGAAGAATGAGGAAGAGAAGAATGAGGAGGAGAAGAATGAGGAAGAGAAGAATGAGGAAGAGAAGAATGAGGAAGAGAAGAATGATGAAGAAAAGAATGAGCATGTAAGTAAATAAGTAATAAGAGAGGAGACGAAGGAAACGAGGAAGGAAAGAGGACTAAAAATCATGTGATAAAAGGAACCAGAGAGAAGGCAGAAAAATAAGAATAATAAAAACGTATAGAGAGCAAAGAAAGGGAGAGAAAACACAAAGGACGAGAAATGGATGAAGATGGAGAGAAACGACAAGGAGTTAAAAAAAGGAATACGCTTATAAAAAAAGTACAGAGGAGGAGGAGGGGGAGGAGGAGGAGGAGGAGGAGGAGGAGGAGGAGGAGGAGGAGGAGGAGGAGGAGGAGGAGGAGGAGGAGGAGGAGGAGGAGGAGGAGGGGGAGGAGGAAAAGAACGGAAGGGCAAAGGAGGAGGAGAGGAGTATACCAGTTAAAAAGGAATAAGAAAAGGGAGGAGAAGGAAGAGGATGAAAGAGGAGGAGAAGGAATGAGGGGGAAGGTACAAAAGGACAGGAAGCAAGAGAAGAAATTAAAGAACTGAAGGAGGATTGAGAAGGAAGGAAACATAAAGAAATGGAAGAAATGGAACGACTGGAGTAGAAGGAGGAGGAGAAAGAGGAAAAAGAAGCAGAGGAGGAGGAGGAGAAAGAAGAAGAAAAAAAGAAGGAGGAGAAGAAAGAAGAAGAAGAAAAGAGGAGGAGGAAGAGGAGGAGGAAGAGGAAGAGGAGGAGGAGGAGGAAGAGGAGGAGGAGGAGGAGGAAGAGGAGGAGGAGGAGGAGGAGGAAGAAGAAGAAGAAAAGGAGGAGGAGGAGGAGGAGGAGGAGGAGGAGGAGGAGGGATGAAGGTTGAGCCACGTCACATAATATAGTTGAAGGGGAAGGGGAGTGGCGGGCCTTGTCAGACCTCTGCTCAGAAGATTACTACAACGGCACAGTTCATCTCGCTGCTGCTGCTGCCGGAGGGGTTGTGGGGGGAGGGGGGGGGGGCTGGTGGAGAGGAGGGAAATGTTACATAAGGGTGGCAGGGAGACTTTAAAGAATGGAGGGAGCGAGGGAGGAAGGGAAGAGAAAGGGAATGGTAAGGGGTAGAGGAGAGGCATGCAAGACGGTGTGGTAAGCAAGGGAAAGGGAAGGAAGGGAGGGTTATAAAGGGAAGGGAGGGGAGGGTTACAAAGGGAGGGAAGGGAGGGTTACAAAGGAAGGGAAGGGAGGGTTACAAAGGGAAGGGAAGGGAGGGTTACAAAGGGAAGGAAGGGAGGGTTACAAAGGGAGGGAAGGGAGGGTTACAAAGGTAGGGAAGGGAGGGTTACAAAGGGGAGTCAGCAGCAAGACCATAGAAGAAGGTAAATAACAAGGCTGGTGGCGGAGAGATGGAAGGTGAGGTAAGAAAATTATTATGGAAGATGATGGAGGCAGAACAAAGAAGAGATATGGGAAAGGTGGTTGGACTTGGGACCATATGCAAGAACATCCATGGTATAGACGATCGCGTGGTAACGGTACGACGGCTCTGTTATTGGTCTATGGAGCCATCGTATCGGTACCATGCCATCGTCACCACCACGAATATTCATGCATACAGCCCTTGTAAAGACGCTAAAAATACTTAGGAAACGATAAGTAAAGGTGGCAGGTAGACAAGAGGGGAAACAGATGGACACGAGTGGTAGGGAGAAGGTAAGGGATCGCTCAGGGATAACATGGTAGGAGAAGGGACTTGGTGAGGGTCTTATCATATAGAGGAGGCTGGGACACAGGAAAACGGTAAGTGGTACAAGGCGATAGGAGGAACGACAAGGAGGAGGAAATTAAATGGCGAAAGGTGAGGTGGCAAGGAATTGAAAAGATGAAACGGAGGAAAAGCCAAAGACGCAGAGGTGTTGTAAGCAACGGTGTAGAGAGATACAAATATATACACAGGAAGTGACAGAGTAGTAGATCTATATGTTTAACCTTTTATTTGAGCCTCCAATTATTATCAGATTTACTATTTCTCCAGAACATTAACTCCATTTGTCAGCAACTCTATTCCCAAACAGGCAGCGACAACTGTACAAAAGGAAGAATTCTGAGAAAAGGGATAAAGAAAAATTTCATAAAGTATAGGGAGGTATAGGGGTGCCAAGGGAGGGAGTACCAAGGGAAGGGAGTGCCATGGGAGGGAAGGGAGTGCCATGGGAGGGAAGGGAGTGCTATGGGAAGGAGGGCGTGCCAGGGAAGGGGGTGCCTGGGGAGGGGGAACCAAGGGACAGCACCAAGGATAGAAGTGCCAGCATGGACGGGGACAGGAGTGGAGAAGGAGGAGTTGACATGGGAGGGGGTGCCAGGGGACAGGACCAAGGATAGTAGAAGTGCCAGCATGGACGGGGACGGGAGTGGAGAGGGAGGGGGTGACAGGGGAGAAAGTGCCAGGGGGGAGTGCCAGGGGAGGAGGAACCAAGAAACAGGACCAAGGATAGTAGAAGTATCAGCATGGACGGGGACGGGAGTGGAGAAGGATGGGTTGACAGGGGACAGCACCAAGGATGGAAGTGCCAGCATGGACGAGGACAGGAGTGGAGGGGGATTCATTACCTCAGTGTGACGCTAATACCGCTGATGGAAATGAGAATGCCACTTATCCCCGACATTACCATATGATGCACGGCGGGGCTTAGCGCGACAACCCACTCTCAACCTTAAGCCTAAAAGGGATTTAGGGTGGGATTCCTCTGAGTTGTTCCAGTCACTCTACCCCCATCCCTCTATCTCATCATATACAGCAGTACTATATCCTTTCCCTCCCTGCTCCCCTTTCCTCTCCCATACGTGATTTCCAGTTCTGTACAAGTGTATTCTCTTTGACTGATTGTTTGTTTCACTCTGATTCCAAGATCTTAACTCGCCGTACTCCTCTCTGCACACGAGCTTCAACTCCATATCAAATTCCAGGTTCGAGGCATTTTACCAGAATCATGATCGGGCAGAGATCGTGTTGATAAAACTGGTGTGTAATGGATCCCACCCGGACAGCGACGTGTGGCACATTCCTGGTACAGTCTCGCCCAAAAGTTCGTTAACTCCACCACCAGCCAGGTATTGCTTCCCTGGCTGCTTCACATGTTCATTATTGCCTCAGTGTCAACCAAAAAAGACGATACAAATTAACCTAAAGGCTCGAAACTGGTTGGCAGAGTTAACGACTTTACGGGCGAGAGTGTACAGTATGCATACTATGTGAATCCTCCGCCACACCACACAGACGGGATCTGTTCATTTAACCATTTCTTTTCCTATTCTGACCGTTTTCTCGTCTTTTATTTAACATACAGAACACAGGCAACAAAAGTGCGTCATTTCGTCACTGGTTTCTTTGCAGTCTTAGCGTAGTAACGGTACAGTCCGTATACCTCAACATTCAACTCACTTCCTCTCTGACTGTCCTTTATTATGCAAGAGACACGCCGTTCACACTAATGTCTTCACCCCTTAATGGAGGAGCATCTGTCACACCTGTTGAGTAGGCGACACGACATCCTTCAGCAGACACTCCCACACCAACCCCAGATCTCTTAGCAGGATTACTGTACTGTAGGTCTGAGTGGATATGTTGGATTGTGTTACGCTTTGGGAAGATTGAAGTTGATTTAGGTGGATTCTCAGACTTATGAACCTAATAATATTTTGGAACCTGTATAAACCCAGTAGGTCTATGCTAGGTAAGTCCTGTTTCACCTTGTCTCTTCGGCGATTATATAATTTGATAATTCATTGGATAAGAAACTTGCTAGTTTACTAAAACACTTACTATTTTTGTCAACAACTCTATTTCCAAACATATATATACTTTTATCCCACTCTTGAATCGAAAATTGTATATTTTACAGTGTATTCTTTGCTGACTCAAGTAAACTTTGACAATCTATTCATTTAAATATCTCCAACTGAGTTCATTGATCATTATTCTATGAACATTGATAATCATATCATCAACATTCCCAACATCATAACATCAACACACACACACACACACACACACACACACACACACACACACACACACTTAGACACACAGATTACCCACTACCACATCACCTGCAATCAGACACTCAAATCACATCAACTCAGCCACCCAAACCACACCCACTCAGCCACTCAGATCGTCCCCCAACACTCAAATGATAGGGAAGGGTCCGAGGGAGACACTTCCATCACCACCATTCTACCATTAAGGGTGGCAGAGGCTGATGTAGTAGCCACCATTACTCCCATTAATGGTTCAATCCCCCTTCCCATTCCCTCGGCCATCTTGGTGCCACAGTGTGCTATTAGAGCTGGGATGAGATGAGGTGAGGTGAGGTGAGATGGAGAGGAGAGAGGTGAGGAGAGGAGGTGAAGTGAGGAAATTAGAGGTTAGGTATAGGGAGGGAAATGAGGCAATGTGCTATAGAGAAGTGCTGTTTAAGGAGAAAGGAAGTAATGTGACGGGAGTTGTGAAGTGAAGTGAGGTGAGGAGATGTGACGGGAGCTGAAGTGAAGTGAGGAGATGTGACATGAAAGTTGTTCGAGGTGAGCCGAGATGAGCAGAGGTGCCATGAAGTGCTATTTGATGTGAGATGAGGCGAGATGAAATGTGGCGTACACTTCAATATAAACTGAAATGTTATGGTGTGCTATTCGTTTTCAAGTGAAATGAACTAAGAACGCAAATGTGTGCTGTGAAGTGAGGTGGTGAGATGCCCGTGTACGATTGGAGGTAACGAAGTGCATTTGATTGTCACAATATGCCACTATGCAATATATCAGATACTATTATTGAACTGGTACTGTGTATAAATAAGTGTAATGGTGTGTGGAGGTTATTGACGAGTACTTGAGTGGGAGAAAGTAAGAGGGTTGGTGAAGCAAGACTGGGTAAGGTAATACAGTACATGAGCTCTTAAATGATGGGCTGGTGAGGGGAATTCAGCTCAATTAAGATTTTTAAAAGGAGAAAGGCTGTTGGAGCAGGAAGAGGGAGTCAGGGTAAGGGATGAAGAGTGAAGACGGCAAAGTGAGGAGGCTGGGTGAAGAAGTGAGTGAGGGGGACAATGAAGCGCAGGAACGAGGTGTCAAGGATGTGATAGAAAAATTGAAACAGGTTTAAAGAGGCCTTAACTGTGAGATACATCCATAAAAATAGGTTGCCAGGCAGAGTGAGGAGTGAGGTAGAATTAAGTAGGCATAGAGGTATTGCAGGTTACGAGAGTTTTGGTACAACATGCGTGAAACATTTTGAACCACAGAGCGAAGGTCACTGAAATATTCGTGGCCATTATCAGCAGTTTTTCTAATGTTTTCAGTAAGTATTGAACCCGCTGTTTAACTATACTTTTGTGACATAGTGTACAAAGGGGCAAACAGAATGAAGAAGGTGTAGGGAGGCCGGCAGTGTCGGGCAACAATAAAGATGCAGATTTGATGAAGTAGAAATTAAGAGGCAGAAAAAGTGCAGCCGTTGAAGAGGGACAGATAAGGTGGAGTAAGCAAGGTGAAGCAGGCTCAGGGAGGCAGCAAGAGTGAGGCAGGTTTAGTGAGGTAGTCAGAGTGAGGCAGGCTTAGTGAGGGAGTCAGAGTGAGGCAGGTTTAGGAGGCAGTCAGAGTGAGGAGGCAGGTTTAGTGAGGTAGTCAGAGTGAGGCAGGTTTAGTGAGGTAGTCAGAGTGAGGCAGGTTTAGGGAGGCAGTCAGAGTGAGGCAGGCTTAGTGAGGTAGTCAGAGTGAGGCAGGCTTAGTGAGGTAGTCAGAGTGAGGCAGGCTTAGTGAGGTAGACAGAGTGAGGCAGGCTTAGGGAGGCAGTCAGAGTGAGGCAGGTTTAGGGAGGCAGTCAGAGTGAGGCAGGCTTAGGAGGCAGTCAGAGTGAGGCAGGCTTAGTGAGGTAGTCAGAGTGAGGCAGGCATAGGGGGACAGTCAGAGTGAAGCAGGGGGGCAGCAAGAGTAAGACAGGCTTAGGGGGGGGCAGTCAGAATGAGGCAGGCTTAGGAAGGGGGGGGCAGCCATGGTGAGGCAGGCTGGAACTCCCTCAGTACATTAGTAAGGCGCCCTCCTCCCTGCTCCACCTGTAATCCTCTTTACTCCTAAAACTGCCGGACGCACACACGCTCTTGGAAACACACACAAATATACACTCAAACCCGTCTATGCACTCAAACCCGTCTATGCACTCAAACCCGTCTATGCACTCAAATCCGTCTATGCACTCAAACCCGTCTATGCACTCAAACCCGTCTATGCACTCAAACCCGTCTATGCACTCAAACCCGTCTATGCACTCAAACCCGTCTATGCACTCAAACCCGTCTATGCACTCAAACCCGTCCATAAAACCTTCATACATAATAAAAAAAAAAAAAAAAAAGGGGAGATGATTTTAAACACTCGTACTACAACCACACACACACATACAAACATTACCCCACACTCACACAACAAGGACTGCCACTTACGGACATACGCATACAACATTTAAACAATCGCTTGCAAAATAATAACACGTATTCCCAGAGGTGTACACAAAAACACGTATGCACACACTCATACCTTATACAAATGCAACAACAACAACATTCAATCACAAGCACTCAGCGGTAACATATATATACAGTTCACCCGACACACACCATCACTCCATTACAATACTTTACATTAAAGGTGAACATCACACTAACCAGGAGTATCATATGCATTCATACACACAGGGTCAGCAAGAGTACTTATACGCACACATACATACATCTATCCATAAAGTGTACACTCTCTCTCTCTCTCTCTGTTTAGCTTAAACACTAATGCAACTAGAAACCATGGATGGAAACTAGACTTGAAACGCTTCCGCCATAATACGTTAGGTAATTTCTTCACATATAAAATCTGCAATGTCTGGAATCAGCTACCAGCAGAGGTAGTTGATAGTTCCTCGATAGAGCAGTTCAAGAAACAGTTAGACAAAGTTCTGCCAAGCCTGTTAGAGTTAAAGTGATTGTTTCCTCCTTTCCTGTACAAAAATTTCCTAGTCCGGCCTTTTTTCCTCCGGGTTAGGTACATTTCCATTTCCATACCCGCAATGCGGGTGGGAGAGGTGGGTGGGGAGAGCCTTCTCTTTATTATACTTTTCTCTCATTATTAGTTAGCAACTACTACTACACCTACGGTATCTCCTTGGTATGGATCGTAAGACCTTTTGAGGTGCTACTTGTCCTTGTAACTCCTTGTAACTCTCTCTCTCTCTCTCTCTCTCTCTCTCTCTCTCTCTCTCTCTCTCTCTCTCATACACTTATATTCCCAGTACTGTTCATATGATTGTTTTAAATTACGCAACAACTTTCCTTTCCCAGGTCGTCTTACATCTTATTTATGATTTTAAAAAAATAAAAGGGAAATAATCATGATAAAATAATAACGAAACGACAGATGGAAGAATGTTAAGGAAATAATACATTAGGGAAAGCGACATGAACGCAATGTGTGTGTGTGTGTGTGAGAGAGAGAGAGAGAGAGAGAGAGAGAGAGAGAGAGAGAGAGAGAGAGAGAGAGAGAGAGAGAGAGAGAGAGTTAACTTAGATATAATCAATTCCCTTTCTAAAGCCAGTCTCACCCACATGCGTTTGTGACTCGCTTCGTCCCCCATTATATCATCCCTCATAATTATACTCATCTTCCTTATCTATGCACACTACCTGCCTCTCTAGCGACACAATATGATGTAACCAGGTTATCTGAGCTTACCTTGTAGCTATCAATGTACCAGAAGGTCACAGCGGACAGTTTGCCACCACCCCTGTTCTTGAGATGGGTACTTCTCTGGTTTGCATATAATTTATCTTAACCGTAGATAATGTACAACTCAAAGAGTGACTTTCGATGAAGACAGAGGATAGACCAGACACTCAGGGCCGATTGTGTGCGTTCGCCACACAGGATTTAAGTGCTCGACGCTTGGCGCGAAGAGAAGGCTCCCCGGGAGAGGGAACTATATGCTTTCGTCAATGAAGAGCTGATATTCGCCCGTTATCTGTACAGAACTACGGAGGCTGATCCGTACCCTAGAGGCCAAGTGAGCACTCGACATGTGTTCTGTGTTCGCCAGCCAACCCTAAGGTCTGTGGTGTGCGTGCATATCATCACTACTTGAAGGAATGTAAACGTCTCCCTCAGTCAAAGATAGCAGTCATCGTTGTTCCCTCAGTGACTGAATTGAGGCTTCAGGAAATGGTTGAGGCCCATCATCGAATCACATTAGCCAGCCTGAGTAAACCAATACCTATAGATATACTTTCAACTCCATACACTTCTGTACATCTGACTTACCGTACTCATTTATGATTACTGTAAGACGTTTAGTAATATTTCTGAGGCTTGTTTCACCAAACACCAAAGTTCACATTTATAGGAATAAGCTATCTTATTTTACAGTACGTGTGACACACACTTTTATTGCTCGCCTCTCACATACAAACCGAATTACAGTAGTTTTTATTATTTGCCTCTCACCCTGATAACTATTACATGTCTCTCACTTGTTCCTCAACGTAATCATACTCATCCTCAAAACATGAGTGAATATTTTGGTATAGGAGAAGAAAATTGATGTGAAAGGGAAGGAAGAATGAATGGAAAAAGGGAACTGAAAATCAAAGAGTGAGAGAAAGTGTCAGGATGGAGGGGGAAGGGGAAGCGTAGCATCTGGAACGAATACAAAGCACATTCAAACAGCAACAGCCAATTGGTCCTTACACAGCTTCTGGTATATTCTTTGCCATCTTGTATACTTGTGTATAAGAGGTACGAAATAAATTACATTCACTTCAGTTGCTCCAGATAATTCTAAGGCTAACATAAAGTTAAATTATTTGTAGCTTGGTATCGTAAGGGTTTCAACACAGTATAACAATTAAAGTTACTAAGATGAATTATATAACTATTATTAAGAGGGTAATTCACTTGTGGTACATTGGAGAGCATTGGTTCCTCCAAAGTATACAAGGAAACATGACCGGATAGACATAAACAATGGACAGGAAGAGGAAGGGTCAGAAGGAGTAAGAGGTAGAGGCAGGAGGAGGAAGAGGAAGAGGCAGGAGGAGGAAGAGGAAGAGGCAGGAGGAGGAGGAAGAGGCAGGAGGAGGAGAAAAAGGTAATTGGAGGAAGAGTAAGAGATAGGCAGGAGAAGGAGGCAAGAAGAAGACGAGGCAGGAGGAGAAGGATGAGTAGGAAGAAGAGGCTGCATGGAGGAGGCAGGAGAAAGAGGAAGACAGAAGGAAAATCTTGATAATGTATGCCTGGTGTGGCGGGGCATTACGCTCCCGGGGCGGGATCTGGCCCTGGAATCAGTAATAAGCCTGGGGACTCCACCCACCCTCACCGTCGGGTTTGGGGGCTGCTGAGGGCCTGCGGGAAGATGGAGCTGAGAGGAGTGATAAATATAGGAGGATGGGGACATGAAGGGAACTTAGATGGAGTGGATGGGGAAGTAGATACGATGGATGGTACTTGGCTTAGGAAGGATGGGTATGAAGGTCAGATGGGGTGGGAGATGCTTTAGTGAAGACGCTGTACTGAACTAGGACGAGAGAGGGAGTTGTGCTGGGAAATGGAAAATGTAATAAGTTGGTAAAAAAAAAAAAAAAAAAAGTTGTGCAGCGTATAGGGATGCCGATGAGAAAAAGGGGATGTGAGTGTGTGGCACGGATGATAAAAGGTTGCGTTTCATGGGCAATGCATACGTGGGGGCTGTTGGATTAATGATGGATGCATAAAGGGGTTGGATGATGAGGTAAGGTGGAGTCGATGTGGGTCCGGATAAGAAATTGAAAGATTGACTGACTGATTGATTGATTGATTGATTGATATTAGGCGCAGCAACAGCGAGGTCATATGACGCACAAGGAAGGAAGAAGGTGATTGAGAGGTGGGACAGTAAGCATATAAGGTAATAGATGAGATAAAGGGACAGATTGAAAAGTGAGAAATTGAAGGAAGCTAAGTAGGAGGATTATCCCCATAGACGCCAACCAAGAGAACGAGACTGAAAAAAAAAATTAAAATTAAAATAAAAGTTGATAATAGAAGGAGGAATAAAGTAAGTAAAAAGAACAACTGGAAATGGAAGCAAAGTCTTAGGAAGAAAAGCAAAAGGCAAGGGGAAGAAAGAAATTAAAAGAATATACTAGAGAGGTAAGAACAGGAAGAGAGGAGCAGAAACAGGATGGAGAATAAGGGAGAGAGGAAATGAAATGAGAATACTGGGTTACGAAGGCAAAGAGAATAGGGTAATGGAAAGAATTATGAGGACATGAAGGAAAGGAAAACTATGTGGGATGGGAAGAGACAGCAAGGCGAGGGGGAGGGAGATATATGAAGGAGAGAAAGAGAAAGGAGGAGGGGATGGAGAGAGACCAAGGGGTGGAGCGGGGAGAGAGAGTAAAAAGGGAAAAGGGGAGCGAGAGTAAGGAAGGGAGAGGAGAGGGAAGAAAATCAGGTGGGAAGGGGAGAGGAGAGGGAAGAAAGGAGGAGAGGGAAGAAAGTAGGAGAGGGAGAGGAGAAGAGAGAGAAGAAAGTAGGAAGGGGAGGGGAGAGGAGAGGGAAGAAATTAGGAAAGGGAGGGGAGAGGAGAGGGAAGAAGTAGGAAGGGGAGGGGATAGGTGTTAGGAGGGGAGGGGAGACTGAGAAGTGGGAAAGAGGAAGCTAAGGGGAGTGATGGGGGAAGGGTCAGACTCACCCACCACAGTGATGTATGTAAATCAGGCTTTCCTTCCGCCTCGGCCTAATGAATTTATTTCCCACAGATGCCTCTTACTCTCTCTCTTACTCTCTCTCTCTCTCTCTCTCTCTCTCTCTCTCTCTCTCTCTCTCTCTCTCTCTCTCTCTCTCTGTATATGTGTGTGTGTGTGTGTGTGTGTGTGTGTGTGTGTGTGTGTGTGTGTGTGTGTGTGTGTGTGTGTGTTTTACTATCTTTCTATCTCCCCTTTTCACACTTAACCCACCAGTGAGGTATTTGCCTGTAGTGATATGGGCAATATTTTAAGGGTTTGGGCGCCTCTTCGTCCCCAGCCACTCCCTTTTAGTTCTTCAACTGTCCCTCTTTTCTTTCTACTTCCTTCCTGCTTGCTGTCTCACCTCTCTATCACCTCCTTCTGGCGTTATATAACATCTCTGCTGCGGCGCCTAATATCAATTAATCTATAAATCACACATTAACCTCCATTAACCTCTATTCCTTCCACTTTTAACTTTTCGTTCTTCTTTTTAATACGGTCTATTCTTCACTTTATCTTTCCCTTCGAATGTAACTTTTACTAAAGCAAATATTCTAGTTCACTTCACCTCCTCCCCCTTTATTTTCCCATTTCCTTCATTTGTACATTTTCCTTCCCTTCGTTTCTCCCCTCTCCCTTCATTTTGATACGCTCTCCTCCCCTTCATACCTCCCCAACCTTCCTCCAGTGTTTTCTCTTTCTCTCCCTCGCCCTCCTTCCTTATCTACTCCCTCTAGTATTCCTTTCCCCTCTTTCCTGCCTCTCCCCTTCCACTGTTTTACACCAACCTCCTTTCCTTCCTTCCTCCCCCTCTCCCTGCAGTGTTTTAACCCTCCCTGCTCCTCCCCAACAAGTTACAAAGTTTGCAACAAGCGTCAGGTCAACTCACTGTGGACTGGGCCAACTCTGCTTCCTTTTCAGTTAACATCATAAATAATTCTCTATTCCACATCTATCTCACTGGTTATTTTCTCACCACATGACCATACAACTCCATTATTCTTTAATAATAATAATAATAATAATAATAATAATAATAATAATAATAATAATAATAATAATAATAATAATAATAATAATATATATATATATATATATATATATACTGTAAATCCTTTCGTATCTACCTTTATTCCACAACACCAGCCATTACAACCTATACTTAGACTCTATGGGTCTGTGTTGGTTAAATTTGCAATGCAGTTCACTTCTTATTTCCTGGTGATGGTTTACTGCTAATTGAACACAGCAATAGAATGTATAAAAGGAAAGGGAATGGGAAGCAAACTCCACGACTTTCTGGGCGATTACTTTCAACTAATAATACAAATTTAAGAACAGAACAACAAAGCAGCAACATACGACGAACATTTTCACAGCAATTACAAAAGCGATGGCATAGTAATGGATCATAATGTGAATGTCTAAAGAAAAAGCCACCAATATTCCATCTTCAGTCTTAAATCTTTCCTTTTATCTAAATCCAAATTTGTATCTCTCCCATAATATTATCGCTTGTTGTCAGTCACGAGACCCACCTTTGGTGAAAATTTACTAATATCGTTATAGATAATCCTGCTAACCAACACAACAGACAATAACCAAAACAGTATCATAACCTCCTCGCAGAAGTAATAACAACAACATGACAAACACAACAGCAAACAACATTAATAAAAGTAATATGAATAACCTTCATCATGTTTTATAATAATGACTGATGATAATTTTCATACCCGGCATTAATATCAATTACAGTGTACAAACAACTAAATCCATTGATGATAATAATAATAATGATAAAAAGCACCATAAGCAATAACAGTGTTGGGTACCAGAGCCACAGTAATACTTCCATTCTTATAAGCCTTGCAATAAGCTGAGATCTGGACCCACCCACCCATCCACCTACGCACCCCATCCAATACATACCCTCCTTACCTCTGACCCCTTCTCATATACCCACCCTCCTGTCCACCTCTTCCACCCCTTCCCATATACCCACCCACCCCCATCCTTCCCTTCCCATATACCCACCCTCCCTTCCACCCCCCACCCATGTACCCCTCCCTCTCGTCCCCCTCATCTCAGCTGCCCCCTACCTCCCTCGTGCCATGTGTGGCTTACGCTGAAAATTAAAGCTGAAGCGGCCATTAACACACTCAGCATTAAGCTTAAAGTTGCCTGACGCGCACTTCAGACAAAAGAACCAACCTCCCCTCTCCCCCTCTCCCTTCAGCCTCCTCCTCCTCCTCCTCCTCTCTTCCTTTCTGGTTCCATCCACTTCCTTCCTCCAGGCCTCCTCCTCCACCACCACCACCACCACCACCACCACCACCACCACCACCACCACCTCCTCTTCTTCCCTTTTATCCCTTCTTCCACTTCCTCCTTCCCCCTCCACATCTCCGTCGTCTTTGTGTTGCCCCCTCTAAGCAAACACGAGTATTTAGTTTTTCGCATTCTGAGTTTACTTGTGTTGCTGGGGGCGGGGTTAATTGAAACTCGGTGCTGCTACTGCCGCTCCTCTAGTTATTGTTGCTTTGGCCATTGTCTTCCCTTTAAAAACGTGCCGTGAATTTGACCATGTGTAAATTCCATGTGTAAATTTGGTTTCCCCTTGTAATCCCATAAATAAACAAGATGGTTACTTAATTTGGTAGTGACTCTAATATGGAACGACATGAAACACGGCGTGATCATTTTTTTCGCTTTTCTAGAGTCATTTTCAACTCCACACTTATTTTGAGAGGATATCGGTTATCGTTATTACACCAAAATTAGTCCAGCTGGATGCAAACACACACACACACACACACACACACACACACACACACACACACACACACACACACACACACACACACACACACACACACACACACACACACACACACACACACACACACACACACACACACACACACACACACACACACACACACACACACACACACACACACACACACACACACACACACACACACACACACACACACAAACATCTCTTCTCGATATTTTAGGGGGAAAAAATTACTGTTACTTTAATTAATACGATGACGAGTATCTAGATTTTCGTTTCTTAATTATTGGAGTTTTGTTAATGAGGCTCTTAATGGACTTATTGGACACGGCCTGAGTACCTGAAATGTCCCTCTGTTAAGCTCTCATACGTCTTGATATTTTTGTTGTGCTTTCTATCAACTCTTCATTACGTTTTACAGGTTTATGATATGCAATAGCTTTTCCCTGACTAATTCCAAATGTTCGGTTTTATTCGTGTACCGCTATATATACCGTACCAGTATATATTCATTTCGATATCATTCAAATCTCGCTTCATTCATGGTTTATCTCATCATAATCTCGCCTCATTCATTGCTCATGCCACCTGTTTATATAGCTTACATCTTACTGAGCTTCACGATCTCGCTTCACGTTTCTTCCTTCATCAGCTCTTCCCTCTTCCTCCTAAATCACTCGCTTAATTTACACCTCTTACGTTCATGCTTCATTATTTTCATCTGGCACTCAATGTTATATTTGTGTCAGGCTCGTTATAACTCATATTATCTATACGTATAATTTCCACAGACTGATAACATCGACCACCAGACTTCCGAATAGTTTATGCAATTATGAATAGAGTATGTAATTAGGAAACTGTTTGACGCCTCATATGTCCCTTCTTACTCTGTTAATGTTAAGGAGGTAATACACTTTTGGTACATTCGAGTGCCTAGATTCCTCCAGAGTATGCCAGGAAACAGAACCAGATAAAAAATAATAATGGTGGCCTGTTGCTTGGAATAGTTTGGGAGAAACATTTGCTTCAGAATTACCAACACTGTACTTCCACCTTAATCTCTTGGCAGTCCATTCTCATCTCGGTCATCTCTCATACACTTTTCATCCCGTCAACCTTGGTCTCATCCATCAGGCACTGAATCCCACCTATTGCTTATTTCAACAATTACCTACAGCATCCATCACTCACACCTTCATTCCTTTATCATTATCTCATCCAACCTCTGACCCATTCATTTTCATTCTTTTGCTACGGGCTTTAAAATATTTTCCTGCTCCATGCTACTCTCAGCGGTCATTGCTTCATACACATGGTATTCCTTTATTTTAACTCTGCTTTAACTTACTTGAATCACTTTACAACATATCCTGGTCAAATGATACATTCTGTTCGACCGATCCACTCGCTCATTACCTCACTCCATTCATCCTTCATAACTCCTAACTCACTTATTCACTGAACC
>JAWQEG010008817.1:0-10000 GCA_033782935.1 Petrolisthes cinctipes
GTGTGTGAGAGAGAAGGAAAGTAGTATGTAACAGACAGACAGACACACACACACACACCTAGACAGACAAAGACAGACAACTAGACCATCACAGACAGACAACTATACAGACACCTAGACAGACAATTAGACCGACAGACATACACCTAGACAGACAGACAGACAGACACCTAGACAGACAGACAAACAGACAGTGAGTAGGGATGCAATATTCGTTCACTGTTTCTGTTGGATTTCTTTCTAACTTTGGAAAGGTAAAAGTTGTTTGTATTGTTTGGTGTGAGTGAGTCATGACGAACTGAGCCTTTTCCTTACTCTCCCACCCACTCTCTTTCCTTTCCTTACTCTCCCACCCACTCTCTTTCCTTTCCTTACCCTCCCACCCATTCTCTTTCCTTTCCTTACCCTCCCACCCACTCACTTTCCTTTCCTTACCCTCCCACCCATTCTCTTTTCTTTCCTTACCCTTCCCCCCTTACTCCCACCCATTCTCTTTCCTTTCCTTACCCTCCCTCCCTTACTCCCACCCATTCTCTTTCCTTTCCTTACCCTCCCTCCCTTACTCCCACCCATTCTCTTTTCTTTCCTTACCCTTCCTCCCTTACTCCCACCCATTCCCTTTCCTTTCCTTACTCTCCCTCCCTTACTCCCACCCATTCTCTTTCCTTTCCTTACCCTCCCTCCCTTACTCCCACCCATTCTCTTTCCTTTCCTTACCCTCCCTCCCTTACTCCCACCCATTCTCTTTCCTTTCTTCCCTCCCTCCCATTCTCTTTCCTTTCCTTACCCTCCCTCCCTTACTCCAACCCATTCTCTTTCCTTTCCTTACCCTTCCTCCCTTACTCCCACCCATTCTCTTTCCTTTCTTCCCTCCCTCTCATTCTCTTACTTTTCCTCCTTCCCTCCCATTCTCTTTCCATTCTACCCTCCCTCCCATTCTCTTTCCTTTCCTCCATCCCTCACTGTAAAAGGAAATTAGACAAAGTTCATTATTATGTCTTCTTTATTCCTTCGATTCTACTAAATTCCCTAAAATGCTTATCACTAAATTCCCTAACATGCTTATCAATTACTAGCAAAATAAAGAATGACCTTTCCAGACCTACTATTATTTACACACATCTTCACTACAAACACAAGCTACAATCCATTTCTTCCTCCCATTGTCTCTTTTCATCCATCCATCCATCCAGTTTTCTTTCCTTCCCTCCATCCTTACACCTCCACCCACCTCCCACACCCCAGTCACCTTTTCCTCCTCCACCCCTCCCCCCCCCTAACCCCCCCTTCACCCCCTTCGTCGCCCCCAACCCCTCGGTACTCATGACTTATGGTTAAGACCGAAGTTGTGGCGAAGAGGAAGATTTTGAGAGGAAGAGGAAAGGGCGAGAGGGAAAAGGGAGGAGTGAGTGAGTTGAGGGAGAGAGGGAAGGAGAGAAAGGGGATCTGGGGATGAGAGAAAGAGGGAGATAGTTACTGTTTTGGAGAGAAGGGAGTGAGAGGGGGGGAGGTGAGGAGACAGGGGAAAAGGGGGGATGGATATATAGAGTAAAGGGGAAGGTAGAGGAAGGAGTAGAGTAAGGGGTTGTGGCTAAAAAGGAGGGGAAGGAGGAAGGGGGAAGATTATGGCACGCCCCCATCCCTCCACCCCCCACCCCCACTCCCACTCACCATAGGCCTAATATATTATGGTAACTCCCCTTCCCCCCCCCCCCATTTCTCCCTCCCCCCTCCCCCTCCCCTCACCTCGTAAGTTTGATGGTTCAACTTTTGGTACTCGTTCAATATGCTGGAAAATCATCCCATACCCCAACCCGTGCCACACACACACACATACACACACATATTTATACGCACACTTATTTATACACACACACATATTTATACACACACATATTTATACACACATACATATTTATACACACACATATTTATACACACATACATATTATACACACATACATAATTCACACACACACACACACACACACACCTAGGTTTCAGTAACTCCTTCATTAAGATCTTTTCCTCAGTATTTACCTCTCAAGAACAGTCAACTATTACTCTTGTTTTGGCTTTCATCACCATCATCACCACTACCATTTTATTTTTCTTTATTCAATATGGTCAGCCGATGAGACGAAAAGGCCTTACTCAGACTCCATCCCATCCCATCCAATCCAATCCAAGAGAGCTGTAAAAGTTTAAACCTGGACACATGTGAACCATATTCCATACAGGGGTGAGTTAGGCCCTGGTACCGAGACACCAGCTGTGTAGGGGTAAAAAAAAAAAAAAAAAAAAAATCTCTGAAATATGCGCAGGACACCCAATTTCTCCGATGCACAGGTCACCCAACTAAATAGATGAATATGATAACACGAATAGATATCATGGTATTTGGTTCTTTCTCACACATACCAGCCTCTCTTCCATGCTACTTTATTTCTCGAGTGAACAGTGGGTTTATGTAAAAGTCACCAACCAAAGTGATGTCGCCTTATCTGCCAAGTCATGAACCTCATAATTTTATCATAAGCTTCACAAACTCGTGGACTGGAGTGCCAGAGATGTGTACTTAATTAATAACCCTGTGAATTTATATATAGGTAGTAGTTTTGTTATGGTGAATGTAAGTTTTCTATGATTAATTTTATATACTATCCTTCAAGAAGAGTAACTGGTGTTGTAGCATTTCTGACACTTCTTTCTTAAAATTAGTAAGTAACTCGTAAGTATGCTCGATGAAGCAACAACATTATTATTAACTAGTGTATCAACCACATCTCACCTATACTTCATATCATCATTATTCTACTTTTTCCCTTCTTCACAACCAGAGAAGGAGGTATATTGTTTGACTTTTACATAACTGTGTGTGTTGTTATGGGTGTAGAGGAGGAGGGGCGTCAAGCAGCCAGGGAGGGAGGGAGGGTAGGATGGAAACCGAAGGGGAGGGGGGCGTAAGTCAGGCTGGGAGGGAGGGAGGGGGGGAAGGCGAGAAGGAGGAGGAGGGTGTCAGGCAGTGAGGCAAGGAGGGAAGGAGAGGGGGAGGGTTGTGTTAGGCAGCAGTGAGGGAGAGGGGGTCCGTCAGGCAGGCAAGGAACGAGAGAAGGGAGGCAAGAGAAAGGGGAGGGAGGGGGTGTCAGAAAGGCAGGGAAGGAGGAGTGAAGGGAAGGGAAAGGGGACGCGTCAGGCAGGAGGAAGGGAGGGGGATTGGGAAGGAGGAAAGGGGAATGGAAAGGGGAGGGGAGGGGGGCCAACACCATACACACCTCTATAATTCACGGCGGGTGTGTAATTTACGAGTCGTACATAATTTCTGCCGCAGTCCCAAGGCGGTGGCTGCCAGGGGTAATTCTGCAACTTCCGCTACCTAGGCCCACTGTGGGGAAATGCCATACTTAGCTCTTTCTTCTTCAGCCTTCCTCTTCTCTCCCCTACTTTCCTATTCTGACCTTCCATTCTCCGTCACCCCCTTTTCCTCTCTCCTTCTATCTTCTCTCCCGTCTATTTCCTCCTCTTTCTATCTTCTCTCCCGTCTATTTCCTCCTCTTTCAATCTTCTCTCCCGTCTATATCCTCCTCCTTCATATCTCCTCCTATCTCCTCCTCATTTCCTCTGTATTTCTCCTCACACGTCAATGCTTATATGTCTCCTCTTTCACCTTATTCTTCTATCCCTCCTCCTCCTCCATCACCACCACTTCTTTTTCCCTCATTCACCAACACATTTTCCTCTCCACTCTTTCCTACTTCCTCCTCCACCTCCACCTGTCCCTCCTTCTCTCACTTCCTTTCCTCCACCTGCCACTCCTTCTCTCACTTCCTTTCCTCCACCTGCCACTCCTTCTCTCACTTCCTTTCCTCCACCTGCCTCATCTTTGCTCCACATGTCCTCCAAGCCTGTCTCCCTCCTCTCACTTCCTCTAGTACATCATTTACTCTCCTCCCCACACACCCCTCACCCTCAGACTCTCCCTCCCTCCCTCCTTCCTTACTGAAAGAAAGTACTCCCTTCTTACCTTATGCCTTTCCTCTCGCTCACCATTTCCTACACTACACTAAATCACACACACACACACACACACACTCACTCACACACACACACACACACACTCACTCACACACACACACACACACACACACACACACACACACACACTCACTCACTCACTCACTCACTCACTCACTCACTCACTCACTCACTCACTCACTCACTCACTCACTCACACACACACACTCACTCACTCACTCACTCACTCACTCACACACACACACACACACACACACACACACACACACACACACACACACACACACACATAAAAAATAGGCGAACATAAGGAATAAACCAAAGCAAATTGAACACACCCAGGAAAACCCACATCATATTGGGCTGGCTTAGAGGGAGATTCTCTTGTTGGTGTACCGCATGGAGGACTACCGATTCCTCCAAACTATATATACCAAGAAACACACACACACACATACAAACACACACACACACACACACACACACACACACACACACACATATATATGTAACATTGAAGTCGTCTCTGTTTCCTGGCATAGTTTGGAGGAATCAGTAGCCCTCCAACAAGATAATCTCCCCTCAATGATACGAGTCTACTGAATATCATCTTACGGGGTCGAAATGAAATGAGTAGCGTAAAAAAATATATATGTCCATTTAAAGTCCCTGTGATCGTGTATGGAAATTGGATGAAGGCTTCCGATTCCTCCTGCTGATTGTGACACGAAACACACTCGTTGCATATAGGTGTGTGTGTTTCGTGGCAATATTTGAAGGACTCATTTACCTCCAATTTTCTGACTACATCACAGGATCCCTAAATTGAGTAGATATTCTCTTGTTGGTAAATTGGAAGGCATCAGATTCCTCCAAACTGTACCAAGAAACAACAGACACACATCCATTTTTAACACTGAGGTCGTCTCTGTTTCCTGGCATAGTTTGGAGGAGGAATGACCAAAAAGAAAATCTCCCCTTAAGGGCCATTGTGATGTGGTCAGAAATTTGGAGGGAAGTGAGTCCTTCAAATATTGCCACGAAACACCACCAATATGGAAGGAGCTTGTTACGTGGCATGGTCAGGTGGAATCAGAAGCCTCCAATTTTCATACACGATCACAGGGTTCCTTAAGGGGGTGAATTTGATGTTGGTAAATCTGGAGCAACTAAATCCTCCAAACTATTCCAAGCAACAGGACACCATTATTTTTGCTTTTCTGCATGGTTCTGTTTCCTGGCACACTTTGGAGGAATCAAGGCACTCCAATGTAACAAAAATGAATTTAAAAAAAAGAAAAAGAAAAGTGAATTACCCCCTTAAGAACAACGTACGAGGAGGAGCCTGTCTGTATTGACGGCTTTTCGCTACTGTTACTTATAGACACGTCGTTTACCATAGCTCTCTCTCTCTCTCTCTCTCTCTCTCTCTCTCTCTCTCTCTCTCTCTCTCTCTCTCTCTCTCTCTCTCTCTCTACCATAGCCAGGGAGGTATGGTAGGAAGGGAGGGAGGGAGGGAGGTATGGTAGGCAGACAGACAGGGAGGGAGGGTGGGGAGGAGAGAGGGAGGTATGGTAAGAAGGGAGGGAGGGAGGGAGGTATGGTTGGCAGGCAGACAGGGAGGGAGGGAGGAATGTATGGTAGGCAGGGAGAGATGTATGGTAGAGGACTATGGGGGAAGGGAGGGAGGAGGGAGGGATGTATGGTAGGGGACTATGGGGATGGAATACAAAGGAATACAAAGGACATTCAAACAGCAACAGACCTACTGGTCCTTACGAGGCTGCTTGATTTTGCTATTCTATCTAACCTACAAGAATGAGGGAAAGTATAGCAAAGAAGAAGGATGGGGGGAAGGGAGGGGGGAGGGAGGCATGTATGGTAGGCAGAATGAGAGGGAGGGGGGAGGGGGAGGGGGGTATGGTATGGTAGGGGACTATAGGGGAAGGAGGGAGGGGGGAATGTATGGTAGGCAGGATGAGAGGGAGGGAGGGAAGGAGGGGGGAGGGGGGTAAGGTAGGCAGGATGAGAGGGAGGGAGGGGGAAGGGGGGTATGGAAGGGGACTATGGGGGAAGGGAGGGGGGAGGAATGTTTGGTAGGCAGGATGGGAGGGGGAGGGGGGTATAGTAGGCAGGATGAGAGGGAAGGAGGGAGAGGGGGTATGGTAGGCAGGATGAGAGAGAGGGAGGGATGGAGGGGGGAGGGGGGTATGGTATGGTAGGCAGGATGAAGGGAGGGAGGGAGGGAGGGAGGGGGAGGGGGGTATGGTAGGCAGGATGAGAGGGAGGGATGGAGGTGGGAGGGGGGTGTGGTAGGGGACTATTGGGGAAGGGAGGGAGGGAGGCATGTATGGTAGGCAGGATGAGAGGGAGTGAAGGAGGGGGAGGGGAGTATGGTAGGCAGGATGAGAGGGAGGGAGGGGGAGGGGAGGGGTCGGGTGGTATGGTAGGCAGGGAGGGATGTATGGTAGGCAGGGAGGGATGTATGGTAGGGAACTATGGGGAAAGGGAGGGAGGGAGGAATGTATGGTAGGCAGGATGAGAGGGAGGGATGGAGGGGGGAGGGGAGTATGGTAGGCAGGATGAGAGGGAGGGAGGGAGGGAAAGGAGGCGGAGGGGTGTGTGGTAGGGGACTATTGGGGAAGGGAGGGAGGGAGGGATGTATGGTAGGCAGGGAGGGATGTATGGTAGGGGACTATGGGGGAAGGGAGGGGGGTATGGTAGGTAGGATGAGAGGGAGGGAGGGGGAGGGGGGGAATGGTAGGCAGGATGAGAGGGAGGGAAGGAGGGGGAAGGGGGTATGGTAGGCAGGATGAGAGGGAGGGAGGGAGGGATGGGGGGGGAGGGGGGTATGGTATGGTAGGGGGGACTATAGGGGGAGTCATTGGCCGCAACATTCCCATTATGAGCCATAACTCACTGCCTCTACACGCCCACTGCCACCCTCACACACACACACACACACACACACACATACACACACACACACTCAGACACACATACAAACTTAAACACACACACACATACATCTACACACACACACATACATCTACACACACACACACACTTAAACACACACACACACTTAAACACACACACACTCAGACACACACACAAACTTAAACACACACACACTCACTTAGACACACATACAAACTTAAACACACACACACTCACTCAGACACACATACAAACTTAAACACACACACACACATACACACACACACATACATCTACACTCACTCAGACACACATACAAACTTAAACACACACACACACATATTCACACACACACACATACATACATCTACACAAACACACATCTACACACACACACATACACACACACACATACATACATCTACACACACACACACAGACACACATCTTCACACACACAGACACACATCTTCACACACACACACACACACACACATCTACACACACACACATCTACACACACACACATCTAAGTCACCCATATTTGAGAGTGACTTAAAAAAATGAATTCAAAGAAGTTTTTTGTGACTAGCGACCCAAGGTGATTCCCCCAAGCACATATCCTTAATTAAAACCTAAAGGGACCCTATGATGTAGTCAGAAAATTGGAGGTAAATGAGTCCTTCAAATATTGCCACGAAACACACACACCTATAATTATGGAAGGAGATTGTTTCGTGGTATAGTCAGGAGGAATCAGAAGCCTCCAGTTCTCATACACGATCATAGGGTCCTTATTATGGTTTTCTTACTTAGTTGTCACTCTTTGTCATTTTTCCTTTTCTTTTATTAACTAGAATACATCACCCCTCTTCTTTCTTCCCCTTTCCTCCTGCTCTTCTTCTACTTCCTTACTTTTCCTCCTCCTCCTCTCCTTCTTCTCCTCTCCTTCTCATCCCCTCCTTCTCTTCCTCTCCTTCTCTTCCTCTACTCCCTCTCTCTTTCTCCTCCCCTCCTCCCCCTCTCTTTCTTCTCCTCTCCTCCCCTTTTCCATCTTCCTCCTCTTTCTTCTACTTTTTACATTCACCAGTTTCTTCTTTCTCTTTTCCTTCCCCCTTTCTCCTTTTCCTCCTTCTCCTCATCTCCTTCGACTTATTCTCCCTCCTTTCCCCCTCTCACCCATTTATCCTCCCCTTCCTTTTCCCTCACCAATATCTCCTTCTCACATTCACCTATTTCTTCTTTCTCTCTCCTTTCCTTTTCTCCTCACAATCACCGTCAACTTAACCTCCCTCCCTCCCTCTTCTCACCTATTTTCCTCCTCCTTTTCCTTCTCCTTCGTTTCTTCTTTCTTCTCATCTATCTCTCCTCCTCCTCCTCCTCCTCCTACCTCTTCCTCACTCCATGCACCTATAGAAACAAGAATCTTTTTGCTGTTGTTGTTGTTGTAAGGCTAATTATTACAGTCCTCTAGTAGTGTAAATCACAGACAGCCACACAGGGAAAGTTTTCAGCCGTAAATCACTAGGGATGCCAACCTTACACTAACATTTAACATACAGTCGGTGGCAAGAGTCGTGTTGCCACAATCATCAACCAAGTCTCATATGAATTCAGTGGTATACAGGAAGGAAATATTATCAGCTTCATCACAGGATCCCCTAAACTGAAGAACCATGCATGCAGAGAATTTTTTTTACTTTTTTTCCCCTTTCTGGATATTGTATTGGTTTGTGATAGTGTTTGTTCGATAATTATTCTCTATGATATCCATCAAGAAGTGAGTTTTTTTTTTTTTTTTTTTTTTCCAACTGGATATTGTAATGTTGTGTGATGGATGTGTTTGTTTGATAATTATTCTTTATATTGTCCTTCAAAAAGTGAGTGAGTGAGGCGACAAGGTTTTTACTGCTACTGGTCAAACGTTCTACATCATTTCGAACCATTTCAGCTCTTGTGTTTGTTTACCTGTGTAGTCCCATCTGGGTGTTAGTGTTGTTTCAGCTGTGTGGACAAGAAAGACTATTCACATCACTACCTGAAATAGCCAATTACAACATTACTGCGCTTGTTTGTGTGTGTGTTATTATGTTTGTGTACGTACTTGTGTGTATGTATGGCCTGTACGTGTGTGTATATTATGGCCTGTACGTATGTGCATGTATGGTCTGTACGTGTGTGTATGTATGGTCTGTACGTGTGTGTATATTATGGCCTGTACGTGTGTGCATGTATGGCCTGTACGTGTGTGTATGTATGGCCTGTACGTGTGTATATTATAGCCTGTACGTGTGTGTATATATATATATGAATGTATGTTTTGTACGTGTGTGTATATATGGCCCGTACGTGTGTGTATATTATGGCCTGTACGTGTTGGTATGTATGCATGTATGTTTTGTACGTGTGTGTATGAGAGGTAGTGGTCGTAGCTTACATGAACAAGAGTTAGGGAAGCGTGAGTGAAATTAGCAGGCATGTAGGGGAGGAGACAAGAAGAACATACATACATACCTTCATACATACATACATACATACATACATACCTTCATACATACATACATACATACATACATACATACATACATACATACATACATACATACATACATCCATACATACATCCATACATACATACATACCTTCATACATACATACATACATACATACATCACGAATATAGTGTGGCTTAGAGAATACAGTGTGTGGTATAGTTAATAGAGTGTGTGGTGTATAGTGTGGTATGGTGTAGGTAATATAATATGGCATGGTATGGTATAATATGGTGTAGAGAAATAAAGCATAGTGTTTTACTAGGAATATAGCATGGTGTGGTGTGGTGTAGGGAATATAATACAGTGTGGTGTGGTGTGGTGTGCTGTGGTATGGTGTGGTGTGGTGTAGGGAATATAATATAGCATGGTATGGTGTGGTATGGTGTGGTGTGGTGTAGGGAATATAATATAGCATGGTATGGTGTGGTATGGTGTGGTGTGGTGTAGGGAATATAATATAGTGTGGTATG
>JAWQEG010008817.1:15000-16318 GCA_033782935.1 Petrolisthes cinctipes
ATTATCTCCACGGTCCTATTGCTTCCTTAACAGAGTACGAGAAAGTTATATAAAGTAATGCTGCCTATATAGTTTTAATCTTCAACTTTGCCTACGATTTTGGTTCGCGACTGGACATTCATTCGTGGTCACTATTTATTTCATGAACAAATGTGTTGGCATCTATACTCCATACTTTTAATATACATCGACCCCCTTAAAATAGAAAGAAAAGCTGACCAAATCATACGAAGAAACAACAGTAAGTCTTCTGGTAAAGAAAGTGTATCATTAATTAAAATATATACCCATGTTGTTGATGAGAGAACGTATAACACCTTCCCACCTTCCTTCCTTCCTTCCTTCCTTTCTTCCTTCTACTCACCCCAGGCCTTCCGAGCGAGACAGAGGGTGCAGGAGGAATGAGTGAGTGTTTGTTCGCCTCTCCTCCTGCCTTTCCCATCTGTGTGAAAGGTTAATTATGATGTCAGTGGCCTGGAGGTGTACACGTGCAGCCCTGGGTCTCTCTTCTGCCTTGCTGGGGGTGACACTCTCCTCTCTTGGGTTACTTTCAGGGGTGACACTCTCTCCTCTCTTGGGGTTACTTTCTGGGGTGACACACTCTTCTGTCTTGGGGTTACTTTCTGGGGTGACACTCTCTTCTCCTGGGTCTTCTTTCTGCCTTGTTGGGGGTGACACTCTCCTCTCTTGGGGTTACTTTCTGGGGTGACACACTTTTCTTTCTTGGGGTTACTTTCTGGGGTGACAATCTCTTCTTCAGGATCTCTTTTTTCTGTCTTGTTCTTGTTGGGGTGACACTTTCCTCTCTTCATCCTTCTCCTTTATCCGACACATGTGCTCTTCGCTTCTCTGCTTCATAATTATACTCACACACTTCCTCTCTCTGTGTGTAGCGATGGTGAGGCAAGGGGGAACTTAATTAAGAGAGTGTATATATGGTATGATATGGTAAGCCTGGCTGGCACCAACTTACACTGAGACTCTCCTCGCCTTGAATGTCCTTTAATCTGAAAAAAAAAAAAAAAATACGTGATGTTGCTGTGGAAAACATTACTCCTTTAAACCAACCTTTTTTTTTTTTTTTTTTTTTTTTGTATGTTGATTTTGTCTCGATGTTATAGTTTATGACGGTCTGTAGCCTAGTTACATTGAGATATTTTTTTTAAAGGAGTTTTCTGTTTTGTTATTCATACTTCGGTTCTTGTTGTGTTTGAATATATAGAGTCTGGAAAAATTCACTTATACGGTAAAAAAAAAATAAAGATGGAGCTTGTTTAAGTTTGTGTGTATGAGAGAGAGAGAGAGAGAGAGAGAGAGA
>JAWQEG010008818.1:0-18282 GCA_033782935.1 Petrolisthes cinctipes
ACTATATATATATATATATATAGCTACACACACACACACGCAATAACAACAACAACAACATACTCAAAGACACACAACAACAACAACAACAACAACAATAACATATACACACACACAAACCACAAACAACAACAACAACAACAAAACATACACACACCAACAACAACAACAACAACAACAACAATAAATATACACACACACAACCACAAAAACAACAAAAACAACACACACACACAACCACAAAAAAAACAACAATACAAACAAACAACAATAGGAAGGACCAACCCCCCCCCAAAAAAAAAGAGAGAGAAAGAGAGAAAAGACAAAGGCAAAATTACTGTAAGATTTATTCATAGAGCGAGTCAGTCAGTCAGTCAGTCCCTCCCTCCTTGTCAAGTTGGGGGGGGGGGGGGAGAAGGTGGGAAGATGGGGGGGGCGGGGAGGGGGGAGGGGGGAGGTGGGAAGATGGGGGGGGGGGGGAGAGAAGGTTGGAAGAGGCGGGGGAGGGGGGGCGGAAGGCTAACCAAGAGTGTGTGGGGTGGGGGGAGGGGGGAATGTGGAAGAAGGGGGGAAGAGGGGGTGGAAGGCTAACCAAGAGTGTGGGGGGGTCGGGGTGGGGAAGGTGGGAAGATGGGGGGGGGGGGCGGAAGGCTAACCAAGAGGGTGGGGGGGTCGGGTGTGGGAAGGTGGGAAGATGGGGGGGGGGAGGAAGGCTAACCAAGAGTGTGGGGGGGGGAAGATGGGGAGAGGGGGGAAGGCTAACCAAGAGTGTGGGGGGTGGGGGGAGGGGAGAATTGGGGAGGGGGGGATGGAAACGCAATTTTGATCTCATCGTTGTGAAATCTTGGCGGAATTTTTACACCAAAGGAACCTGTTGCTGGAGGGAGGGGGGGTGGGGGGTGCGGGTGGAGGGGGGGGTGATTGGATGGGAATGAGGGGGGTGGGTGGGGTGATGAGGGTAGGGAAAGGTGGGGGAGGCTGGTAAGGAGGGGGTGTGGGGGTGAAAGAAAGGACAATGAGGGAGAGGGGGGAGCGGAAGGTGGGAATGGAGGAGAGAGAGAGAGAGAGAGAGAGAGAGAGAGAGAGAGAGAGAGAGAGAGAGAGAGAGAGAGAGAGAGTGAGAGAGAGATACAGACAGACAGACAGACAGACAGACAGACAGACAGAGAGAGAAAGGAAATTAGGGAAAGAGGAAAAGAGGGAGAGAGGAAGAGGAGGAGGAGGAGAGACAGAGAGAAAGAAGGGAGAGGGGAGGGGTGCGCAGGTAGGAAGATGGGGGGGGGGGAGGGAGTGCATACGAGAGAGGGGGGGGGACTGAATTTAAGAAGGTAATAGAGGTGAGGGGGGAGGGAGGGGTGGGGTTGGGAAGGGAGGGGAGGAGAGGGGATGGGGGAGGGGTTACCGCTATGATGGGAAATAAGCAAGAGGATGAATAAATGGGAGAGAGAGAGAGAGAGAGAGAGAGAGAGAGAGAGAGAGAGAGAGAGAGAGAGAGAGAGTCACATATTATTATTATTATTATTATTATTATCATTATTATCATTATTATCATTATTATTATTAATATTATTATTATCGTGATTATTATTATCATCATTATTATTATTATCATCATTTATTTTATCATCATTATCATTCATTTTTCACACCAATTATATTCCTGATAATAACATTACAACTTTAACAACAACAATTTACTCTAAAAAATATTCCTAACCTTAATTAGTGGATGTGGTTGGGTTTGGTCATTGTGATATGGAGGTCTCTACTTACCATCGTTAATTAATTAATATGCAAACTATGTGTAAATATCATTCGTCATTTAGGATGGTGATTATTTTAGGTACGCTGGCATCAATCAATACTCGCTCTTTTGTGTGTGTGTGTGTGTGTGTGTGTGTGTAGGTAAGAATATGTGTTTGTGTGAACGTGTAGGTAAGAATATGTGTGTGTGTGTGTGTGTAAAGGTGATTTTGTCGAGGTGTGTGTGTGTGTGTGTGTGTTTGTAAAGGTGATTGTGCCGAGGTGTGTGTGTATGTGTGTGTGTGTACAGGTGATATTGTGAGGTGTGTGTGTATGTATAGAGGTGAATGTGTTGAAGGGTCGAGGTATGTGTGTTTAAAGAGATAGTACTTTGTTGACTACCTCGTTAGGCATATCCATCAAGTTTTCATTTAAGGTAAAAAAATAGATAAAATTATTAGTTGTTGTTGTTGTAGTTCCCCAGACTGTCTGGCCGAGCAGTCCCGAGTCTGGTTGACCGAAGCCGAGCAGAGGCTCGGACCCCCAAATGGGAGTCAGGGTGATAGGGAGATCTGTTTCTTCGAAGGCAACAGACGAGGGGACTGCTGGCTCACGGGCATGTACCCCCGAGCCAACAAACCCACCGTCCGTAGTCTTCCTTGTTGTGCCATCCAATCGGGCGATCTCGTCGGCTACCCAGAAGAAATGAAAAATAGTAAGAGAGACAGACAGAACAGGCCAGGGTGTGGTAGAGGATACCAGATTTCTCATTTCTGGATAGAACCAGCCCTCACCAGATTATATATTACAGTAGTATCAAATGAAGATCACGTAGGAAAAGGGAGGAGGTATAGGCTCTATATGTTAGTTGGAGAGGAGGGACAGCAAAATAACACGAAGGAAATAATTATAAGGAAAGGAGAGAACGTTGAAGAGCAGAAAGGCATAAATTTTTGTAGGTTAATTGGCTTTACTGCTCAATACACTGCTTTTTCGTTTGAACTAAAATGAAAGATAATGATGTAAAGCAAAAGAAATAATTAAGTGAACCAACAACAGAAAGAATGCTGTACTCGGCCATAAAGGTCTTGTAGGTTTTCAAAAGGGATAAGGAGAAAGCGTGGAAGGACAACAGGTACGAAGGGATATGAATTAAATAAGGGTCAACTGAAGGATTAAAAAGGAATGCCTCGGTTTCCTCTGCGGGACCCTAAACTTGAACTTGAACTTGAACAATATGCAAGTGGGTGTAACTTTATTTAGTTTATCATATAAGTATTCGTTTTCTCTTATTGTCAACATAGAAAACTCTGAAAGTAATGATAAGCAGGGTGACCTATATAAATACAAATACATATTTTAATCAACTTCTTAATAATATTATTATGTAATTCACTTTTTTTGGTATTTTTTGGGGGGGAGGGTTACGGATAATGGTAACTTGTACTGAGCTTATGAAAACCCTTGAAAATTATGACAAAAAATATGGTGAGTGAAAGTGAGCCATTATGATGATGTTCAGTACATAAAAAAAGATTACTGTAGGCCAAAAAGAGGAAAGGGAGGAGATAGATAGGAGTGAAAGCAAGCACGAAGGAAAGTGTAGGGTATGATGGACAATTGAAGAGATGAAAGAGACCGTATGGCTCGGCACGAATCTGGCAAGAATCTTCCTCGTATAAACGTTCTTCAGTATACTAATAATCATCAATAACATTGATCACAGCATAATTAAAGAGCGAAACGGATAATATAGTGTAGCAGTAGCAGACTAGTAGTAGTAGCAGTAAAAGTCGTAATAGTAGTAGCAGTAGAAATATTATTATTATTATTATTATTATTATAATCATTATTATTATTAGTAGTAGTAGTAATAGTAGTAATAGTAATAGTAGTAGCAGTAGCAGTAGCAGAAATAAATATGAAAAGTCTAAAAGAAGTACCGTTGAAAAGACGCAAAACACCAAACCAAAACAAAAACCAAAACACTTGGCCTGGCAACACTGTCCACTGATGAAGGTTATTAACAGCAGCCGAACCACACAATATTAATTCATTTTTAGTGTGTTTCTAGTAGTATTATCACACTTTCCCACACTACCATTACCCTCCAGTATGATGAAGCTATATTTTGACTTAATGTCCCAACCATCGAGGGCAGTGTATATATTTATAAAGAAAAATGGCATACCTTTTACTGCACAGCCCGTCGCATTGAGGAAAGGTGAGAATAATTAATAAGCTTACGATGTGACACGAATTTTAATAAGTTTGATGATAATTTGAGATGTTTATACGAATTTGGTAATAATAAGTTAACGTAGATAATTATTAGAGATGTTGATACGATTATTAATAAGTGTGATAATTATTGGAGAGGTATAACTTTACCGGAATAACTTACTTTACGATTATTGTGAATTTTATTGGTATTTATTGAAAGAATTACCGTTTTGTAGCAGTGTTGCCAGATCAGGCTAGGTCCCAGTATTTTGCCCCGGTCAATTACTGTACTTTACCACGGTTATTTCCCGTTAGTCTGCCCAGGTTAGGTCCCGGTAGTTTGCCCAGGTTAGGTCCCGGTAGTCTGATGCGGTCTAGGTTAGGTTAGGTAAGGTCAGGTAAGGTCAGGCTAATTTCAGAATGCCCCATTTGAATATGCCCTATCTTGGAAATGGGGCATCTGCGGAGGAAATGCCATAGAAGAAAATAGTCTTAGAATGGTCTAAATTAGTGGGTTATGAAGGTAGAAAAACGGTATGCAATAACGGTAATTCATTCAATATTTACCATTTTATTTAATGAGTGTAGTAATTAGATACGTAACTTGGGAATAACTTACGATGTGATACGAAATTTAGTAAGTTTGATAATTATTAAAGAGGCATAACTTGGAACTAACCAACTCAACTGTACAGAGAAGTGTTGAGTATTTTAATTAATAAGCGAATCTTAAAACAGAGCATCATACAAATTGTAATCTGTAATATTTTGTACTGTATACCATACATGTGTATGTGTTGCCAAATGCCACAAAATTAATCTTATTATATTGATTCTCAAGGTTGTGTGTGAGTGTGTGTATTCATGAAGTGGTGGTGTAAGAACATTGTTTGTTATCTCTAAGCATGATAAGAGATGGAGGGGATGACTTCAGACAGATGCTGTTGGTAAGGAAGTGGAGGCTGCTGATTTCCCCAGACTGTGTCAAAAAACAGACTACTGATACTGAGGTTACTGAGGTATACATGCAGTTTCTTGGTACAGTTTGGAGGAATCAGTAGGTTTAACATTTGTTGATAATTATTTACTCCCCTTGTTGTTCTGACATTTCAAGGTCAGACCCTTCACAGCTCAGTTGCCAAGTATGTTATTAAATTTTAGAACCAAATAATGTAACTATCTTGTTTGTGATTTGCTTTTTAGAGATTTTGAAATGGCATTGACAAGATGTGTGCTTTTATACCCTCCCTTTCTCCTCCTTCCCCCTATGAATATACAAATACTGTACTACTGTATGATGTGTATTAAATTTCTCCTAAAACTGTAGTATCTTGTAAGAACCATTGCATTAACATCATCATAACTACACACAGAGCCATCATTCTCAGCATCATCATCATCTCCAGTCTGTTTGCTGTGGTAAAACAAAATGCCGTTGAAACTGTATCACAACTTACTGTCCCAGCCTTCCAGAGCTACTTACATATTTTTGAAGACCACTAACATTCCCTTTCAGTCATGCATTGTGAACCTTTTGCACGGTATGTATTTAGCATGTGTTTTTATGCACGATCAAAAACCTATCGATGCAGTTCTTGTGTAAACATTCTGGCCCCTCTTATGATGGACACCTACTGATAAATATCTTGTTTTTGCCCGGGGCATCATGAGCTCTGCCGATCATTTACAGAACTGTCAGACCCCTCGTGCTCGATAGTTTTTTTTTATTGTGTGTATCAAAAGTATTCGTAGCCAAACCAAATATTTCTCCATATTTTCTAGCAGTTCATAATCTTCCCTCAACAGTGTTTTGGTAATGCCTTGGAGAGTGAGTAAAGGTAGCTTATTACCCTGTTTAGATTAAAACTTTGCATTATATGAAGGGAAATGATACAGAAATGTTCATGATCTCTGTGGTTAGAGTATTATAATTAGCTGCATTTTAATATTTATATCCTTGTTTCTAGGTGAGCACAAGACAGATGAATATACTGCTATTAACCCATTCCAACTGGTCCCTACAATTGATGATAATGGATTCAAACTAACTGAGAGGTAATTATGCAATTTTTTCTTGCATACAGAACTTTGACTTTGACGTATGCCGCTGTAGTCTTGTACTAATCACATAGTACCTCCACCACCTAGCCCATGACTTTATTGCACGCATCTCTTTGACTTATGATACGGCACTGCAGCATTTTTTTTTATTTTTTCCCTACACTGGACATTGGCTTCATCAAGCTCGTTACCATGGCCCAGGCCAACTGCTACCAACACACACATGTCACAACTTCTGAACTGAACTGATACCCAGCCACAGAGGGAGAGAAGTAAGGGTAATTCCCAAATACTGCAGCTGTTATGGTACCAGCAAGGGTGTTTTACGACGTTCGGTGGCTTTATAGTTAGAGCCTGAAATTTGATTTGGAAGAGTAAATATTCTCAGCCCCTCACCTGAGAGGATTTGATCTTCCAACCTATGGGCTAAGAGTCTAGAACACTAACCACTCAGCCACCTCCCCTCTTGCCATCCTTTGTTACCTGTATTAAAAGCAAATATCCCTCTGACTCTCGGCACCTAATTCCCACTACAGTACAGTCACGATCCAAAGTTTTGCTACACCCTTGGCTGGTAGGAAGACGAAGTCAGTGTTAAAGAAAGGCTGGACGTTTGGAAAAACTGGTGTATCAAGTTGGTAACGAGACAGGGTGAGGTTCACTTCGGGTTTGTGGTAAGTGAACCTCACCCTGTCTTGTTACCAACTCGATACACCAGTTTGTCTGAACGTTCATTCTATCTTTAACAATGACTTCACCTTCCTGCCAACCAAGGGGGTAGCGAAACTTTGGATCGTGACTGTACAGTACAGTATTATTTTCCTTTTCTACCTGTATTAAAAACAAATAGCCTTCTGACAACTGGTACCTAATTCCCACTTCAGATTGCAGCAAGTATCCCTCTGATTCATAGTACTGTATTCCCACTACAGCGTTGCCATCCTTCGGTACTTATGTCGGGAATACGAAGCCGCCTCCCGCTGGTACCCGAAGGACTCAAAGTTACAGGCACGTGTAGATGAGTACCTGGAGTGGCAGCACCTCAATACCCGCATCAGTTGTGCTATGTTCTTTCAGCACAAGGTTAGTTCTTATGTGTTGTAGGTGCATATGGTAATGGTAAGGAGGATAGGCTATGTACACTGCCATATTTCCCACCTTATGTTGCTCACCGACATGTACAATAAGTATATACAGTATATAGTCTGTTAGGCGATAGTCCACTGTAGGACTAGACTTCACTGAGTGAGGTTAGAGCTGGAATATCCTATCCTATGCTTGCTTAGGGCTTAGTGGAGAGGGATGTATAAAGAAGAGGTGGGGTAATTGTGATAAAGTAGGAGTATCTTGTGTCTGTGGGTATTAGGAGTCCTGTACAGTTATTGCCTATCCAGTCTGTGCCCTGCTAGCTGCAGCCTATGACCAAGTTCCTGTATGCTATTAGGTGAACAGGGACATAAGAGCTTGCAAATTTTGTCCAACCATTCTTATTACAAACTAGTATTTTGGCAGGTGTATCAGGTAATTATAAGAGTTAAGATGTTAGCACTTTTAACATAAGAGAATTATTATATATATTGTAGTGAACCCTGTTTACCTTTCAGTTCCTGCTGCCTATGATGCTGAGCAAGAAACCAGATGAAAAGAAAGTAGAGCAGTTCAAGGGACGCATGGAGATTGTTCTCGAGCAGTTTGAGACCATTTGGTTGAAAGATAAGCCATTCCTTGCAGGGAATCAAATCACTATTGCTGACCTTCTGGCTGCATGTGAGCTGGAGCAACCAAGTATGTATTGTGATGCATTATTTATTCTGCCTGGGTTATATATTATAAACGTATATGTACCCTAGTAGTGTAGTGAATGTAATAATTATGTAAGTAGTGTGATATGTACTGTAATACATTGTTTGTTATGTCTGCATTATGTATTATAAATGTATATGTAGTATATACTGTATGTACTAATTACATAAGTAGTGTAATATTATTTTAATTAATTACAGGCATGGCTGGGTATGATGTATTTGAAGGAAGACCAATTCTTGATGCCTGGTTCAAGCGTGTCCGGGAAGCCTTCCAACCTCATTATGATGAAGCCCATCATATCGTTAATCATGTACGTGACAGCTTTGGAGGCAAGGTTCCTGATGCTAAGTTGTAAAGATCGTATGATATAATGTGCTTAGTTCAGTATCCTCATTTTATAGCATTATTACATTCTTGAGTCAGCTAGGGTATCAGAGTGTTAGCTCTGTTTTAGAGGGCTATGATTTTGTCACCAAATAGGATACCTCACCACATGCCAAAAATACACACTTGTCAGACAAATTCTACAGTATTTTGTAGCATATGTTTGAAAAATTGCTAGCCTATAATTTTTTGACAATGTCACAGACCTCTAAGAGTGTATAAACTATATATAGCTGTGTTTATTAATAACTAAGTAATTATGAAGACAGGCCATTTTATTTCCTGTGTAATTTGTATAAGGCTTAGAAAAAAAAAAAATTGATTAGGGAGATTTTTCGTTCATAATCCATGATTTCATATGTAATCCTCTTTAATCTTTCTTTCATAAATTTATACAGGTATGTGTATTTTCACTTATAGCAATATAGTTAACAGATCAGATGAGATTGGTCGATGTCTTTGGAAGTGTGCAGAGAAAAGTACATATGGGGTGTCCCAGGGAAATTTTCCATACTTGAGATAATCATTCAGTCTAGTCTAAGCAAGAGATTCTCTGCAATGGGTACTCTAATTCTAAAATTTTAATTATACAGAGTTAGGTATTAATATGAGCAATAAGGCCCCACATTCTCTGCTACCTATTAATTCATCAATAATTGTTGCTCGAGAATCATCATTATTGATGTCTTGTTTAATATCTTCTGTATGTATGAAATAATATGCCACTTATTTTTCTGAGGGACTCTGCATGTGGGAAGCAGATGGATAGCTTGCCACACACCAAGAAGTTTGTGTATCATTGTTCTCTATATATAAACCCTTACAGTAGGTTTACTATAAACAGGGTGCAATATTTTTGCATAACATTGTATTTTTGTATAAATACGGTATATAACAGAGGGCATTAAAAGTATATGGAAAAAGATAAACATTATTAAATAAATGGCTGCATTAGTTTGTAACCTATTAATATAAGTTATTGTACCTAGGCCTATATAATAAAGTGGGTGAATCAAGATAAAAAATATTGGAAGCTAATGTAATGAGGTAATTTAAGAGATAACAATTGGTTGACATTGTGTTGATGTTCCTCAAACTCTCTAGCCAAACAGACCAGAGTCCCTGGATTGACCTTGGCAATAAATTTCATCATTCTGCTTGACTTCTCCTAATTTGTGAAAAGGAGGGTGTGGAATGTTCACTTGGTAGCTCTCGCTTCTTTATCTTTTTTTTTTTATATTGAATTTTTCATAATTTGGTCTCTGACAACTTCTTAAATAGATTCAGATGCTGATGATAAGCTCATTATAGGATTTTGAGAGAGAATGCAGAAGCTGTCCTTAAGTTTTTTTTTACTATGAACTCCTTCCCTTGTGTAACTAACTACAGCTATGAGACTTAAGAGGTTTTTAGTGGGAAAGTAACATCATCACAACAGCATGTTTTGTCCAATGTTTCAGGGATTAGGTCATGCTTGTCACCATCAACATTGAGTTTACTGAAGTTTACCACTGAGGCTCAGAAATCTTCACTACTCACTGCACATCTACATTACCATACACTGATACTCAGTACCGTGCATGCACGCATCTGTACAGTACTATACTATTGTGCACACATCTTCCCTACCACTATATCATTACCCACCATTACACCTTCACAACTACTAATTTCCTCCATAGGAGAGAGTATTGTCAGCGGTGATGTGGGTAGTATATTAAAAGGGATTGGGTGCCACTTTTTACCCAAGCCACACTGCTACCTTTCCTCTCATCAGATGTCAACATCTTCTCTACTGGCTGTTGAAACAACACACGAGTCCCACACAGACTGTACCGCTAAGAATCATAACGATCTTTAATCATCCACAATGATCGATATAACATCAACCGTTTTCAGGCCAATCCTACTATGGATAGAGAGTAGTGGGTGCTATAGTTGCCAAAGTTCTAATTTATCGTTCCTAGAAAATTTCCAACAGCATAGTGAACATCACAACTATAAATAGGCACTACCATCTCAATTCTCTGAGTCTTCCACCCTTTTCTTGTTGTCACTAACTTAAAAGTATAAAATAATGCATGGGTGCATAAAGCATCACAGCAATATGCAATACAGCACGATGAGTGGTAACAAGGACGACGAGATGTGGAAGCTCCTGAACAAGATAAGCTCTGACATTTTGCTGTACAACAGGAGAAGCAACAACAAAGGCAAGAAAGAAACCCAGAAGCTGTATGAGGAGAGCATTGAGTTGTGCTTGAAGGCAGGGGTGCTGGTGATGACGAAGGTGGAATTTGACCGGTGGAAGTCCAGGTGTTTCAGCGTAAAGTCTCTGGGTGGGGGCAGCTACGGCATCGTTTACCACCTACAAGGAAATGACGGCAACCTTGCCATGAAAATATTCCGTCAGGAGTAGAAGAATTCTGTGAGAGTAGCTAAAAGCTTCCTGAAAGAGGTAAAATACCTGTGCCAAGTCAAAACCCTCCCTGGACTGCAGCAGTTGGTGCGCATTTGCCCTGACAGAAATATAATCATCTCTGAGTACGCTGGAGAGACCTTGAAGCAAGCTGTTTACGGGTTCCTCCAGTTGCGGGACACCAAACTTCCGCAGTTGTGGACCTTCGATGTGGCCAGGCAGTTGACAGAGGCACAGCGGTTGATAAACTCCTGTGGCTTCCTTCACAATGATCTCAAACAAAACAACATTTGTGTAATTACCTCTGTCCGTAAAAGTCCTCATGTCACCATCATTGACTTTGGCATCTGCACTCCTATTGGTGGTCCGCCACTTCTCTCTCAGCCTATGAATGAAGAAAGGAGAGCCAGGAACTACTGGTTGGCTCCCGAGGTCACATAGGGTAAGAAGGGCCACCGGAATTCTGACGTGTACAGCTTGGCGGTGGTTCTCAATTGGCTGTTTAAACACATGGAGCCTCCCATGCCCTACCTCATCACCAGTTGGATAAAAGATGCCCTCAATGTTGACCCTAAGAAGCGCCCCAAATCCACCAAACTCGTGCAGATTTTAAAGAAATGTATGGGCAAACTAGAGGTGGGAAGGCACTCCATTCCCTCCTCCAAGAGGAAGGCGACAACACTAGACAGGAGTATGAGTGATGCTGAACTTACTTCTGCTAAGAAAAGGAGGGAAGAAACTAAACCTCCTATGAGCTAGACTGAGAAATTTCCTTCTCAGAAAAGGAGGGAAAAGACTCCACCTGCTACTCTCGGCAAAAATGGGAAAACTAAAGCAACAAGTCCTCAGCCCAAGAGAAGAGGAAGAAGGGTAGCATGTCCTTATTGTATCAAGGAAAGGAAACCGTCATATTAGAGTCCTCCGAAAAAACCACCATGTCCTCAACCAGCCAGGAAAATTAAACAAAAGATCACCAGCCACAAAAAGGAAACATAGAATAAAAGGCCAATCGAGAAAGGTAAACCGAAAAAAGTACCATGTCGTCAACCAGCCAAGAAAGGGAAGAAGACTAACTCCAAATCCTTTCCAAAATGAGGTTCTCCCTAATTAAGAAAAAAGAAAAAACAAGACTGCTAGGCCAGAAAGACCTTGTACCTACCTACCTTAAGGGAGAAGGAGACAGGAGGAGGAAAAGCGAGCACAAAGGAAAACGAAGTAAAGGAGGGGACAGCTAAAGAGAGGAATGAAAATAAATCGGTTCCGAAGGGGCGCCGAAACCCTAAATTTGATTTCCCCTCTAATGCAGGTAAAGGCAAGGTGTACCCTGAAACTTTCGTGTTAGTGTGTCTCGGTCATTAACCTTCTATTCACAGGCGTTCTGGCACATCACAACTACCCTACCCAAGTGTAAAAATACCAAGCCTTATTCACTATTACTACTACCCCAGCATAAATATCACTACATACCCCAACATATCGCTACTAACTATACCAAAGTTAAGAATACCAAGCCTATATCACTATTACGTACTCAGGGGTGCTGATGGTGTAATGGTTTGCACACTCACTCAGAACAAGAGAGATCCCGGGTTCGATTCCTGGGTCAATGGAATTGTTGGACAATTTTCCCAGCCCCCTATGTCCCTGTTCACCTAGCAGTAAGTAGGTACCCGGCTGTAAGATCAAGGATAGCAACCTTGTAGGCTGGGGGAAGATGTGTTGATGTAAACTACCCAACACACTTCTCAACTACCCAGCAACACACTGGTGAGGGCTGGTTCTATCCAGAAATGAGGAATCTGGCATCCTCTACCACACCCTGGCCTGTTCCATCTGTCTCTCTTGCTATATCTCATTCCTTCTGGGTAGCTGACGAGATTGCCCGATTGGGTGGCACAACAAGGAAGACTACAGACGGTGGGTTTGTTGGCCCGAGGATACATGCCCGTGAGCCAGCAGTCCCCTCATCTGTTGCTTCAAAGATACAGATCTCACTATCACCCTTGCTCCCATTTGGGGGCCCGAGCATCTGTGCGGCTTCGGTCAACCAGACTCGGGACTGCTCGGCCAGACAGTCTGGGGAACTACAACAACAACAACAACAGCATATCACTACTACTTCTACTATCACTACTATACGAAAGTGTACCTAACTTTCCTTGTTATTACTACCGCCAGTACATCATCACTACCCTACTCAAGTACATTATGGTGCATACGATGATGTGGTACCATTACGACGACTCCATAGATAAACAACACAGCCATCGTATCGGTACCACGATATCGTATACACCATGAATGAATGTTCTTGAATATGGTTTTGTACTCTACTGTCTTTGGACCATACACACACACACACATTATACTCTGTTCATCTGCTCGTTCAGGGTTTCCAAGGATTCGTGGTATTCTCGATTGGTTTATTCATCTTGGCATCGGGGGTTCACTGTTGGTAGCTTCTCTTCTGTCCCACTAGATGACACTTTATTTATACACGTCACTATCAGGAGAGGACAGCTACATCGTCACTCACAACATCTTGGAATATGGTCTGGCATCTTCTATGTTATGAGTTCATGACGATTGTAGGGGATATTTTATTGACGTGTTGGCGTAGCCAGGATATTTGACGAACAGCAAGAACCATCAGGTCACCTCAGACTCGAGCCTGGGCCCTTATATTTTGCAGTCCATCGTTGTCTCCACTCTGCCACCACCTTCCCCAAAACTCGTATTGTTGCTCAGTTATAATTAATGGGCTGTCTCGTGGGTGGGAAGGAACAGCAGTTGGCCCTCTTGGCAATGCAGCAGGACTCGTGCAAATTCCATCCAACTAACCAACACGGCTTCAGAGTTCCAAGGCATCCAAGCTGCCAAGCATCATTCAGACTCAGTGTTGCCTCGGCCGTGGTGAGTGTAGGGTGTCACGTTGCCTCGCTCCTCGTTGCTTCACACTGGCTCGGTGCTGCATCCTCCCTCCTACCCTTCCCTTCCCTTCCCTGTGGCTTGGGTCTCCAATATTATTCTAACCACACAGTGTCTCCTAATCATTAATATAGTTGACGATGTCGGTTCTGCATGTTTTTTTTTTTTTCTTCTATTATTTACTTTATATTTTTGACGGTCGATAGTGTAAATTTCCAATATATTCGTGTGTACTATTTAGGATAGAACAATTCATATTAGTTGGAAAAATAAAAAGAGAGACGAATGGAAGGAAGAACACCTGCTGGACAGTATCACTTCATATATATTTTCTTTCCTTCCAAAATGTTTATAGCCAAAAACATTTACAGTGCTGTGTGCTCAAAAGAACTGAGGAATTGGCATATAACGTGAACAGTTAATCTTCAGTACTCAGAGGTGATTAATTATTACACGAGAAAAACAAACTACAGTATAGACAAAGATGATGATGATGAGTGATAGAAGATGAGAGAACACGAGATGAAAAAAAAAAAAAAGTGTGGGTGAACAATTAAGGAAGGAAAACAATAAATGTAAAATGTGTGAAGTTGTACAGTAGAACTTTGTCGGCATTACAACTTAGTTCCTGCTGATTCGTAATGTTAGCCTAAAACCTTGTAGGGGAGAAGGGGAAGGAGGAGGAGTTGGAGGGGGGGGGGAGAAGGGGAAGGAGGAGGAGTTGGGGGGGGGAGAAGGGGAAGGAGGAGGAGTTGTAGGGAGGGGGACATTGCCAGTGGTGTTGTGGGCAATGTTTTTAAGGGTTTGGGTGGTTTCCCTTTGGACTCAAGCCACTATTTTACTTATTCCCTTTCAATTCTTCAAGTGGTTCTTAATACTTCTAGCTTCTTTTTGGTTTTTGCTTTCCCTTTTCTTTACCTCGATCTTTATCCATTGTTGTTACAGGGTCTTTTTATTTTCTCTTCAATTTATAATGTTAAACTGATGCAATAATATTATCATCTTAATTAAATTGCCCCTCCAAAATCCTTAATAACTTTTCCTCAAAATATTTAACAATTAACCACAACACGTAACACTATTATATATACTATTATATACTTTCCCTCAAAAATCCAAGCAAGCAAACAAACAAGAAAACAAACAATCAAGCAAGAAAACAAACAATCAAGCAAGAAAACAAACAATCAAGCATAATCGTGCATTTCACAGTCCCTCGAAAATAAAATATATATATATAAATAAAAACAAAAAGAGAAAATTAAATAAACGTGACCCAAATTATTCTCACCGTCCACCATCCCTCATTCAACTTTTCAACAGTGACTTGACTAAGGGAATGAGGATGGTGACCAGGACTGTAGTGATGATGATGATGATGGTGATGGTGGTGATGGCTACAGCTACGACAGACAGCCATCACCACCAAACTACACAACAACAACAACAACAACAGCAGCAGCAGCTAAAGCACCAACATCGCCGGAGACACAGCTATAAAGGTGAGTTGTGTAAAGAAAGCTAAAGTTTGTCTTCTTGGTGATAGAGAAGCTAAAAAGGGGGGTTAAATAAAGAAAGCTAAAGTTTGTGTTCTTGGTGATAGATAACATGTGATAGAGAAGCTAAAATGGTGGGTTGAATAAAGAAAGCTAAATTCATGCAGTCTTCTTGGTAATTAAGTAAATATGTGATAATAGAGAAGCTAAAAATGGGGGTTGTATAAAGAAAGCTAAAGTTAATCTTGATGATACAGTAAACATGTGATAGAGAAGCTAAACAAACTTATTATGGTAAATAAAAAGTATAATAACGGAGGTCCCCCCTTGGTGTGTGTGCGTGTGTGTGTGTGTCTTGCATGGGTGTCAGTGCATGTGTTTCTCTCTCTCTCTCTCTCTCTCCGTAGGTGGGTATTGTCTGTATTACAGATGTGGGCAATACTTTAAGGGTTTTGGCGCCCCTTCGGTCCCAGCCACTAGCTTTTAGTTCTTCAACTGTCCCTCTTTTCTTTCTATTTCCTTCCTGCTTGCTGTCTCACCTCTCTATCATGTTTTTCTGGCGCTATATGACCTCGCTGTTGCGGCGCCTAATATCAGTCAATCAATCAATCGTATGCAGGGATTATCTTATATTTTATCGGACAGATCCGCGACACGACTTTCCTCTTTCATTATATACAGGGAAAGAAGGGACGTGTCTCTTTTATTGCCTCTCTCTCTCTCTCTCTCTCTCTCTCTCTCTCTCTCTCTCTCTCTCTCTCTCTCTCTCTCTCTCATATCTAAATCACTAGGTAAGTTTATAGGAAAGGCGAATACAATTATTGCACTTTGACTCATTCCGAAACACGACCAAAGGAGTAGTAGTAGTAGTAGTAGTAGTAGTAGTAGTAGTAGTCTCTTCTAAATAAAGTAGTAGTAGTAGTAGTTTCTTCTAAATAAAGTAGTAAGAGCATAAAGTAAGCACCATTTGAGGAGAGTAAGAAGAGATGGAGTGGAAGGAACGTCAAGGAAGAAAATATAGAATGCTAAAATATTGGGAAGAGGAGGAGGAGGAGGAGGATTTGGAGCAAGTGAGGGAGGTGTTTGGGTGATGAGGGGTGGTGGGGGTAGGGGGCTGTCCTCTCTACACCATCTTCCCCACCCTCATCCCACCCTCCCACATCTTACCTTACCTCAACCGCACCCTCTCCCCCTTCACGTAACCCCACCACGCCCCTCCATATCCTACCCCTATCCCCCCCCACCCTACCCCACCACACCCCTCTATATCCTACCCCTATATCCTACCTCTATATATACCCCTCACTCAACCCCACCCAACCTCACATCTCCCCCCCCACTTTTACCTCACCCAACCTCACCCCACCCCCCCTCTCTCTCTCTCTCTCTCTCTCTCTCTCTCTCTCTCTCTCTCTCTCTCTCTCTCTCTCTCTCTCTCTCTCTCTCTCTCTCTCTCTCTCTCTCCCCTCCACCCACCATACCCTACCCACTCTCCTCCACAAACACACTTTTCCCAGACTTATGGCCACTTCCCACCAGATGTGAATCCCCAAGTTCTTTCTTCCGTCCCACCAAAACATGAGATTCAGGGTGGTTGGGTGGTTGTCAAACGTGGTATGTATGTATATATGTAGTCCTCTCTGTCCCAATGCTGGATAGATATTATATAGTAGGGATTTTTGTCTTTCGTTCTGTACCGAGTGGATTTTTCTGTTTTCATTCAGTGGATTTTTAGGGATTTTGTCTTGTCTTCCGTTCTGTTCCGAGTCGATGTTTCTCTCTTCATTCAATGGATTTTTAGGGATTTTTGTCTTCCGTTCTGTACCGAGTCTATACTGAATTGTTAGTTGTTTTTTCTGTCTTCATTCAATGGATCTAAATTATGGGTTTTGTCTTCCATTCTTTCCCGAGTTTATCCTTAATTGTCAGTGGTTTTCCTGTCTTCACTCATTGGGTCATATTACTGGTTTTGTCTTCCTTCTGTCTTTTCCGAGTCTTATTTTTAATTCTCAGTTCTTCTCTTGCCTTCACTCATTTCCTTGTGTTTTCTTCCCAGCTTCGTATCCCTTCGCTTCATCTCGAAAAAACAACAACAAATGAATGAGAAACTATAGCTGATACTGGTTCATAAAATTCCCTCAAAAATGGTTCACTTTTATTCACCCCATGTAGGACTTTTAATCGTGACAAGAAGAAATGATCGTGACATGATTCTCTCAAAATAACCCACTTAAATTTATTTGATGGAGGACTTTTGACCGTGATAAATTCCCCACAAAATAACCCCCTTTTATTAACTTGATGTAGGACTTTAGATCGTGATAAATTCCCCACAAAATAACCCCCTTTTATTAACTTGATGTAGGACTTTAGATCGTGATAAGTTCCCCACAAAATAACCCACTTTTATTAACTTGATGTAGGACTTTTGATCGTGATAAGTTCCCCACAAAATAACCACCCACTTTCATTCACCGGGAGAGGGACGTTTTGATCGTGACTGTACGCGTTAGTCGAGTCAAGAACGCGAGCCACAAGTTATGTCCCCGACTGTGTCATCCCGGAACTGGCTATATCTATATTAGAACGTCACCCTGGAGAGCTGGAGGTGCATTCTCTATTTCCCTTGTGTAATCAGTTTGAGGCACCACACCAGCCACTACCTGCCTGCCTACCTGACTGCCTACCCACCCACCTGCCTGCCTTCCCACCCACCCACCTGCCTGCCTGCCTGCCTGCCTGCCTTGCCTGCCTTGCCTGCCTTGCCTACCTACCTTTCCACCCACCCACCTGCCTGCCTGCCTACCTACCTACCTTACCTTACCTACCTACCTTCCCACACACCCACCTGCCTGCCTGCCTTACCTACCTATCTTTCCATCCACCCACCCACCTGCCTGCCAGCCTGCCTTACCTACCTACCTTCCCACCCACCCACTTGCCTGCCTACCCTCCCACCTACCTACCTACCTACCCTCCCACCTACCTACCTACCTACCCTCCCACCTACCTACCTACCTACCCTCCCACCTACCTACCTACCTACCTACCTACCTTCCCACCTGCCTGTTTGGTCTCCTTTCTTGCTATTTTAATCATGTTCCGTGTTACTGTGATTAAAGCTTAGCATGATCCATGAAAAGAGTAGTTTAATAAACGAAGCCTAACCCACTTTATCATAGTCTAACCAAACTTAAGCTAACCTAACCAAACCAAATACAG
>JAWQEG010008819.1:0-32451 GCA_033782935.1 Petrolisthes cinctipes
ACATAAATTTATACATACTTACAAACTAATTTAAACACTTGGCTTTAATTTTATTTCAAAAGCGGATAATGAGACTGTGGATCGTGACTGTACATGGGGAGTAGAGAAGGCAAAAACTATAATAGGTGGGGAGGAATGAAATAATTAGCGGCAACCGTAAAATCGAACCCCAACAGTGCATAATGTGTGTGTGTGTGTGTGTGTGTGTGTGTTAATCTGGAGAAGGTTCATGAGCTCCCTCATTATTATAGAATCGTGGCCTGTTCGATAACGGTATTGCAAAACCAGATGACACATTAAACTCAACATATTATACACAACAAGGTGGAAAAATGAGACAAACTGGTCCCTCAACACAGAAAGAGATAAACACTGGCAAAGAAGACAAGACACACACGGATATACTGTAAAGACACTTAAATAAACACATATAAATAGACAGACAGACAGACAAATAACTAATTATAAAGGACAACAAATACACACACACACACACACACACACACAACATTATTAGTATTATCAACAGCATAAATCTAACTGGGAGTAGGTGTGTTTCAGCAGGTTAAGACATACACTTCAGAACCTCTTAACCCATCAGTGAGAGGAAATAATAGACGATATTTTTATTTTATTCATCAGAACACGTCACGATTTTATTGTCACGATTTTATTGAATTTATTCAGTTTAACATATCAGGATTTTATTAACTATATACATCCAAACACCACGTGCTTTTTATTGAATTTATTCATTGTAACATACAGCTATTTTACTTACCATAATCATCAAAGCTCTATGAGCTTCTATTGATTGTATTCTTCATAATATTAAGTTATTTTACTGACTATATACATCCAACCTCTATGCGATTTTACTGAATATACTTGTTCAAAACTCGATGCAGTGTATTGATTTTATTCTTCATAACATTCAGTGATTTTTACTGAAGTTTAAGAGAGCCTCTGGGACGACCTTGGCGAGGCTGAGGGTGAGTGAGTGGGTGGGTGAACTTTGGGGTAAGGTGGGGGTGGAGGGAGGGTCAGGTAGGGTGTGGAGTGGGTGGGAAGGGGGTGGACAGGGGGTGGGAGGTGGGGGAGAGCAGACAGGTGTGGCAAGGAGTGAGTATGTTTGTGGGGGTGAACATAGGGAGGTGGGGGGGGGGGGCAGGGTTGAACAGGAGTGTGGTGTGGTTTGGAGTGACCAGGTGAGTGGGGTGGGGTGGGGTGGGCTGGTGAGGGTGAAGTTGGGGAAGTTGAGGAGGGGTAAAGAAGGGTAGGGCAAGAGAGGTGTGGGAAATATCTTTATGACGTATTTTTTTCCACGTAAGGTGAGTGAATTGTGTTACGGTGTGACACATCTTACATTGTTACAACACATGGTGGATATTTATAATTTTCTCTACTATTTCTTTGTCCCAGAATTCCTCATCACTTTCTTCTTCTTCATAGTCATCGTCTTCATCTTCGTCATCAGCATCATTTTCAACCATAACACGTCTCGTTTTCTTGTGCAGGGGAGATGGAGAATCACTAAACTCGTCCAGAAGCTCATCACTTACATCTTCATTTTTCTGGCCGTTCTTCAGTATTTCAGGCTTGTTGTAGTACCCAGAACCACCCTCAAATACATAGTCTTCCTCTTTTCAAATATCGTGGACTAACTCTCCATCATCTTCACTCTCTTCTATACTATCTCTGCTGCTTCAAAGTCTAGAAACCCTCTTCCTCTTCGTCAATACCATCTTCTTTATCCTTGTTACTGTTATCTCCTTCCTCTTCACTATCTTCTTTATCCTTGTCACTGTTATCTCCTTCCTCTTCACTATCTTCCTTATCCTTGTCACTGTTATCTCCTTCATCTTCATCATCCTTATGACCATTTTCTTTACTTAAGTATTTTCTATTTTCCATGAGTGATTTATTAGTCTGCTCATCTTCACTATCATCAACAATATTTTCTTCTAAATAATTTTTCTCTTCCTCTATTTCATCATCATCCACCCCTCCATATTTATCAGTTCCTTCATCAAGCATCTCTTCATTTTTCTCTTCCTCTTCTTCTTCTCATTTTCTTCCCTCAGTTTCTCCTCTTCCTTCTCAGCGTTTTCAGTGGTTTCTTCCTCAGCGTTTTCTACATCATTATTTTTATCTTCTTTCTTTTCTTTATCATGTTTCTTTTCTGCATTATTACTGACTTCCATTTCTTTTTGCTTCACCTCTATGTCCACATTCTGATCACTTTCCTTCTCATCACTATCTTTGTTTCCAACTTTCATTTCTTCTCCACCCGTTGTAAAGGAAGGTAGAAATGAGGGAGATAGGATTTGGAGAAAGGAAGGATAAAATAAAGCTTGGAATCTTTACAGGTGTTTGAGTTTGCCTCTTCCTCTTGTGATTAATCTGATTACGTGCCTCAGTCGGCCAGGGACTGGGGACGTTTACAATTGTGACAGAGGGTCGGCTGCGGTTTGGGTACACACACATACACACACACGCGCACACGGACATACACACTTTAAAAATTATATATGCAGAAACATTTACTAGAATACAGTACATTCACGCTCGCATATTTCTACGCACACAAAAATGCATACACTCAAATCAAATAGCACACACACACACACACACACACACACACACACACACACACCACACAATCACTGGTGGACTCACGAGGTTGGCTGGCTGGCAAGGTCACACTCACAGCTGCCTCGGGAAAGGTCACGGCATACACCTCCCTCCTCCACCCTCTCCCTCCCTCCCAAGTCTTCCTCTTCTTTCATGCATCTCCTCTATATCGTCCCTCCCAATTCCACCTTCTCTCCATTCCTCCCACACTGGCTTTCCCTCCGCTCCTTCATTTCTCTTTTCCATTTCAACCCCCCACCGTCACCTCTCGTCTTCTCCTCGTCTCTATTTATTGACTCTCTCTTTTCTATCAGTCCTCTTCGTTTACTTTATCAATTTTCTTTCATCTCCGTTTCGTCCATACATGTTTCTTCCACTCCTCCACCTCCTTCCACTCCAACATCATCTCCGTTCTCCTCCTCCACTCTACCCCTCTTTTCACTCCACATCTCTCCACCATATCCACTCCACTCACTAACATATTCTTCCCTTTTCCACACCTCTCCACCCTACTCCATTAAAGTCATACCTACCATCCCCTCCCCCTCTTTTCCATCCACTCCCACTCCTCTGACTCATACCACTCATCCACCTACTCCCTCCTCATCCGCCTTCCATTTCCCTCCTCTCCTTTCCTCTCTCCTCCTCTGTCCTATCCCTTTTCTCCTATCATTCCCTCCCTCCACCCCATCACGTCATACCTTTTCTCCAACCACTCCCTCTCTCTTCGTCCCTCCCATCCTCCCCCCCCCCCCACTCACGTCAGATCCTTTGCTCCACCCTCTCTCTCTCTCTCTCTCTCTCTCTCTCTCTCTCTCTCTCTCTCTCTCTCTCTCTCTCTCTCTCTCTCTCTCTCTCTCTCTCTCACGTTATGCAGCCCCCTTCTCTCCACCCCTCCACTTTTACTCCACCCCTCTTTCCTTGTCAATTTCACTCCACATCACACGTTGCTTCCATCGCCTCCACCCACGCCACTCGTCCCCTCCTTAACCAGTCATCGGCCCTCTTCCCCTCCCTCCCTCCCCTTCCCTTATATTCTCTCTTATTTCTCTCCCATCATCCCTTTACCTCATATCCTCTCTACGTTCCGTGCATAACTTTCTCTCCAACCCAATAGTTCCCCTACCGTTGCTTTCCTCCTTTTCTACCATTTCCTCGTCAATCACACATCCTTTCCTTCCCCTTCCATACTTTCCTCTTCATCCCCTCATCTACATTCTCCCTCCAACCCCTCCTCTACCTTCCCCTTCCATCGCCTTCAATAATTTCCCTTCTATGCCTTCATCTACCTTTTTCCATAACCTCCTATACTTTCCCTTCATCCCCTCCTATACTTCCCCTTCCATCTCCACCAACACACTTTACCCTTTCCTTCCATCCACTAACCTTATCTCACACACTGTACATCCCCCTCCCATTCTCCTCCCTTCCATTCCTCCTATCCTCCTCCCTTCCATTCCTCCTATCCTCTCCCCTTTATTCTCTTCTGTATCTAGTCATTCCATCAAGCAAAATCGTTCCCATAATTTCCCTTCCCCTCATCTCCCATAGAAATATCCTTCATACTAACCTTTTTCTCTTCTAAATCCGTTCCCTTCCCTTTCTATCCTTTCCCTTCATTTGTCTCTCCCATCTCTCTTCATTCCACATCCGACCCTCTCTCTTTCCTAGTCCACCAATTCAATTCCGTTTCTTTCACCTTCCTTCTCCTCCCCTCCCGTTCCACCACTTCAAACACATCCTCCTTCTCCTCCTCCTCCTCCCCGTCTTTATCGCTTCATCGGGGAGAGAGAAGTATGATGGAGAAAAGAGAATTGGCAGCAGGTGGGAAAGATTTTGTGAAGAGATGAACAAGAAGAAGAAGGAGGATGAGGAGGAGGAGGATGAAAAAGAATTAAAAGACGGAGCGAAGAAAATACAATGTGAGAGAGAGAGAGAGAGAGAGAGAGAGAGAGAGAGAGAGAGAGAGAGAGAGAGAGAGAGAGAGAGAGAGAGAGAGAGAGAGAGAGAGAGAGAGAGAGAGAGAGAGAGAGAGAGAGAGAGAGAGAGAGAGAGAGAGAGAGAGAGAGAGAGAGAGAGAGAGAGAGAGAGAGAGAGAGAGAGAGATGGGGTAACGAGGACAGAATGGAGTAGGAAGAAAAATGAACAAAATGAGAAGAGAAACGATCAGAAGAAAGTGTATAAGAAGAAGCAAGAGAAGAGGGGGTTGGGGACAAAAAAAAAAAAAAAAAAAAGTAAAGAAATTCAGCAGGTCACAAGAGAATGCCACCACCACCACAACAAACAACACCATCACAACCACAACCACCCCAAACATATACACTCCTGAAGGCAGCATACTTTCCCCAGCAGGCACTCAGGCAGTCAGGCAAAGAGTCCTCCTTATTCATCTTAACAGACAGCCAACAAGCTACCCTGGCACTTAACCAACAACACCAACAAGGAATCGGTAATATAAATATACAAAAGAATATGTATTGCGATTCTCAGGCTCTTCGATCAGGGGCAGGGTAATAATTATGACAGGATTGCGTTGACTGAGGCAACCGACTGACGCTTATATTATATACAGAGGGAGCCAATGGAGTGAAGAAAGAGTGTGATGATTGTCTTGCGTTTGTGTATATTGACAGAAAAGGAATCAATTGTGATCCTAAAACTCCTGAGTGATGCTGTTCTTTAATTTACAAGAGTATTCTGATGAGCTCAAAGCAAATATGTTGACGTCAGAAAATAAGTATAGTACATAAAGTTATATCATTAGTATATTCTAGTTAACTTTTTAATATCTTGGCAAATGTCTTACACAATACGAGTACACTTAAAATAAACAATAGATGATGTAAAATGTAACACACACAAACACAAACACACACATAATAATAATAGATTAATATAAATAATAATAACAACATAAATAATAATAATAAACATGCTAAAGGAAACACGATACACCCAGGGACTGACTCACTAAAACAGAATAATATTATATAGACTACACATGGGTTAATTTACGATGGTGCACGGAAACTAAATTGTTTTTCCTTGAGGGGAGGTACCAAGAGTATGAACGTGAACAAAGTGAAAAATATATGAAACTAAAACTACAACTATTGGTAATTATCAAGGGAATTGTTGTTTAAAAAGATTCACTCATTGGGTCTCAGAGTTATTCAAGACGAAATTGCGACTGTATACTATTTTGAGTAATTGTACACATATAATTTTACTCTGGATAAAGTCAAAAGATTTAACTCGCGGCAACAAAAAACAACAAACAAACTCAGAAGAAAAGATGAGGTTAAGGGGTTAATCAATCGTGCCAGTTATGATCCCAGACAACCAATTACAACCAGTTTTTTAAACAGGTTGAAATGCTTCCAACTAACCCAACGTGACCCTTCAAACAGGTATACAGTTGATCGAAGTTTATGTCTTGTTTATCTAACCTGAACGTTAACCCTTTACAAAATACACACATTGGCTGACGATTTGTGACTATCTTTTTAACAACAGGATATTGTGTGTGTTTGTGTGTATGTGTGTGTGTAAGAGATACACACTAATGACAAGCCAACGCTTAAGCACATTTCAATTAATCCCCACATAAAAATATCAGCTTACGTCTTGGTTAATATGACGTGGAAGAAACACCTGGATACTTTAATGTCATGAGAAAACCCCAGAGAGTCACCTGAGGGTTAAAAACTTAAACAAATGGCCATGAAACCCGACTCATGCACCCACCCAGGTAGTTAGCAAGCAAGAGGTCATCCAGTTATTCAATTATCCAGTCACCCAACCAGAGAGAATGAGGGGGTCAAGTGGCCAGGTAGGCAATGGGGCCAACTCAAATCACTATCCATCACCCTTCTTCACACACGATCTCAGCCAACCATAAAGGAATCAAGTAGCTAGCCTGGTAATGGGATAATACAGATCACTATTCATCATCCTTCTCACACGACACTTTCCACTAAATACTAAAGTAAAGAGACAAGTAGCCCTGAGGTAATGAGAGAATACAGATAACTATCCATCACACTTCTCACACGACCTCACCCACTAAGAGAAAAGGTCGGGTATGGTACTCATGAGAGAATGGGATGATACATATCCATCATTGTTCTCACACGACCTCATCCACTACGAGAAAGAGTCGGGTGGGCAAGTAATGAGATAGCACAGAAGATCACTATTCATCATTCTTCTGACACGACCTCACCCATAAGAGAAAGAGTAGAGTAGCCTGCAGGTTTTGGGATAATACAGATCACTATAATCAATCTTCTTACAGTATTTCAACTACTAAGAGAAAGAGTCGCGTTGGCAATAAAAGAAAGAGTTAGGTGGCCAAGTTATGAAGTGACCACCAACACATCTCACAATTCATCAGCTTTCACATACGATCTCAATTAACCAATTGAGTCAAGTGGACATTCAATAGGGTGAACACGTATCTATCAGCTTTTTTTTACACACGACCCCATTCACCAAAAAAAAAAAAAAAGAAGTCAGTGAGCCACAGTCGCCAGTTTATGGAGTGAACGAACACATATCACTACTCCACCTTCATCGCCCACCTCAACCACCCAGAGAGAGAGAGAGAAAAAAAAACCGAGTTCGTGTAGGCTAGCCTGTTTATGGAGTGAACACAGAGCACAATCCATCAGCCTCCTTGCACGACTCGGCAACTGAAGCCACACTCACCGCCACATCACATCTTGTAAATCAATGATCAAGACATCTTTTTTACTTGTAGGTATGTTTTTCCTCGGTGCTGGCAAAAACTGAGGTGACATTAAATCTTCAGTCGTGCTTTTGTTGCTGTGGGTTAATTGTGTGTGTGTGTGTGTGTGTGTGTGTGTGTGTGTGTGTGTGTGTGTGTGTGTGTGTGTGTGTGTGTGTGTGTGTGTGTGTGTGTGTGTGTGTGTGTGTGTGTGTGTGTGAGAGAGAGAGAGAGAGAGAGAGAGAGAGAGAGAGAGAGAGAGAGAGAGAGAGAGATATTTATGATGGTGTTAGCTCTGGTAAGGTTGGTGAGGACAAGACAGGCCAAATAAGGCTAGGTTGGGTCGCGTCAGGTAGGTGCAGTAAAGTTAGCTTAACTCTGTACAGCAATATGAACATAAATAAGTACCGACAATTTAAAAGCGCGCTAAAATAATTACATGCAAATACAATACGAAACGAGGACAGAGGAGAATAACAAGTGGGAAAAGAAGAGGAAAGATGAAAGGAGGGGGAACAGTAGGGAAAGATGAAAGGAGGGGGAACAGTAGGGAAGTAAAAAGAACACAAGGCAGCAATAAACTAAACAAAGTGCTAATCACAGCAGGAGCATTAGAACAAGATTAATTAATATGATTCAGGTATTGTCTAACATTGGCAATAATATATATTGCTAAATACATGAATAAATAAATGAAAAGGAATACATAAAACTAATTAATCTCCTCAGCAACAAACTGTAAAATTAATAATAATCTGAATACTGGTGAAAAGGAAACGTCCACAACCCAGGAATATGCTTCCCTCTACAAATTGTACGTTTATCTAGCATGTCACCTCTCATCACGTCAAAACAAATCTTCCCAGCTAACGAAGCCAAAAAAAGGGTAATATACTACAATCAAGATGCGTTCTGCTCCCACGTGAACAAAACATAACGTGACATTAACTAACCTCTACCTCGACCCCTCAAGACTGAAACCATTTTAGGACGACAACAAATGCCATACAACGAGGTGAATAAAAACGGGTGTTGTTGTTGTTGTATCCTGTAAGCAGCAGCACCACCAAGGAAGTGTTCTTTTGATCCCATAAGGACAGCACAACACAACTCAGTAAAAGACAAGGCAACACAACAATACAAGAAAAATAAACACGACTCGTACAATAACATTACATTGCAACAACACAATACGGGAATAGCAGCACAACACTCGTTACAACATGGCACAGCACAGTACAAAAAAAAAAAAAAAACACAATACAATGTTCACAACACAACACAACACAAGACAGCAAAACACAGTGTAAGAAAAAACACAACACAATAGAAAAATAACAACAGAACATAATACAAGGCAAAACGCAACACAATCTAAGAATCTCAACACAAGATTAGACTAGAAACCTACCACAACACAATTCAAAAGCCACAAAAGTAAACTAGAACTGAACCCACCAAAACACAAGATATCATAAAAATAAATCACAACACCAGACTAGAACCCACCGCAACACAAAAAATCATAATAAAAGATAACAACACAACGCTAACTAACCAACTAATCTCTGCTCAACCCACCCCTCTAAGACTGAAACAACGACAACTTTACGACAGCACCAGTGAACAGTGGGCCTCGTAAACTGCATTCCCCTCCAACAGCCCATCATCCACTTTTTCAGATACCGTCAGCAAGCCAGCAGCTCCCTCCCTCCCTCATCCTCCCAGAGAAAAATATATAAACTGAAGTCGACTCTCACCTGGTACAGCAGCGGTGAAAAGTTCGTGTGCTTGCGACCAGGTGTACGTTTAGTGACAGAAGATATATATATGTATACTGGTATAGTGAAGTCGCTCTTCTGGGAACGCTAGCTAAAATCATACGAAAAGGCTAAATAATAATAATAATAATAATAATAATAATAATAATAATAATAATAATAATAATAATAATAAAAATAACAATAATAATAATAATAATAATAATAAAAGTGATTATCTACCACGAGTCAGTCACAGTCAGTAAACTCTGGAGGAACAAGTAGCCCTGCGATTCACTGATAGTAACTTACCCCTTAATCACTTTGCTGGTGGTGGAGCAGTTCTTTTTATTGGGTCGACCAACTCTCCTTGAGAAAATTAAGAGGGTTATACACTTTTGGGACACTAGAGCGCCTTCGATCCTCCAAAGTACGCCAGGAAACAGAACCAGGTGAACAAATATACCAATGTTGCTTGGATTAGTTTGGAGGAATTAGTTGCTCCAGATTTACTAGCACTGTATTACCGCCTTAATCTGAGTTCAACCTCCTCGTGGAACGCTTCAGGGGGTAATCTGTTGTGGGTGAATATAGCGGGGGTACTCTTGATTCCTCCAAACTCTGTCAGCAAACACACAAACCCTATAGTATACTAATAAGGAATATGTTTAGTAGAATTGTTTGGAGGAATCAGTAGCCCTCAATTCACCGACATCTGATTTACAACAAAAACTTTTAAAATACGATAGTTTACCTGCGTCACATAAATCGTCTGGCTAATATTTGTCCATGAATAATCCAAAAACGTCTGTGGTGTTTCCTTCAACCAAGAAAAACCGTCTGTTGGTAGTCAGGGGAAAAAGTAACAGATCCATTTATTTCCCCTTACAACGACTTATGCTCCTTCAAACCCAATGTGTCTAGGCATCTCAACCAAAAAATGGACATGATTTTGGACCACTCTTAAGAGGGTGCAGGAATAGGGGGACAGGCTTGGGGGGGTTTAGGGGGGTGCAGGGTTTTTTTGGGGGTGCGAGAGTAAGGGGACAGGCTTGGGGGGGGGGGATTAGGGGGTGCGGGAATAGGGGACAGGCTTTCTACCCCCCCCAAGCCTGTCCCCCTATTCCTGCACCCCTCAAACCCCCCCCCCCAAGCCTGTCCCATACTCCCGCACCCCCTTAATATATTTTTTATGGACCAGGACAATAAGCGAGCCCTCTGTATTTTAGTCCTCACCTTTTTATGATGACGTCAGCAGTTGCCCCAGGGTTAAGGAATACTCAAGATAACCTCGCCGGGAGTAAAAACATTACGAGGTTAAAAAAAAAAATAATAATACTTGCAAAAGGTCAACAACTACGGTCAGAGTAATTACTTCACCACTCCTGCTGAGATTACCAGGAAGGGGTATGAGTAATGTGTGTGTGTGTGTGTGTGTGTGTGTGTGTGTGTGTGTGTGTGTGTGTGTGTGTGTGTGTGTGTGTGTGTGTGTGTGTGTGTGTGTGTGTGTGTGTGTGTGTGTGTGTGTGTGTGTGTGTGTGTGTGTACTCCTTTCACATTTTCCTCTTTCTCACTTTTACTTACTTTTTTCGTTCGTGCTTCTTTAACACTCCCCCCACCCTGTCTCATTCTCTTTTCTATCTAGTACATTCCCCCCCCCCCCATTATCCCTCTCGTCTGCTCTCTCTTTAATCCATCTACTATAAATTCCTCTTTATTCATTTTAGTTTGTTTTCTCTTCCTCACGCCTCAATCTGCCACCATTTATTTCCCCCTCCTTCTTTCCCAATATCATCTACTTTCTATTTCGTAATCCAATCTACAACCATTTTCATCCTTTCGTTTGCTTTCTATCTCCTTTTCCTTTTACATTTACCTCCTCCTCCTCAATTTCCAGCCTCTTTCCATTTCCTCTTGTCTCTCTTCCCGATCCCAAACTTACTAACTTTACCATGAGACTTCCACATTCTGACAACTTGCCTTCTCCCCTTACAAATTATGTTTCTTGCACTATTCGTCTCATTTGCTCTCCCTCACATTAAGTATTTTTCATTTCCTCTATTCTTCTTCGTTTCTTCTAATTTTCTTCCCTCACTATTTTTACTTCGTGCACACTTTTAAAGTCGAAGTTCATAATTTAGTCACAAGTCACATTCTACGTTTATCATTTCTCTTTCCATATACTCCTCCTTATGTCCTTCTTTTATCTTTCTTGCCCAATTTACTAATTTTAAGGAATTTTGGCAGAGCATAGTCTGTTTAGTGGCTCTTCAGTTGGTCTCATACTTAGTGAATGACAATATTAAAAATATTAATAATAATAAAAGCAATAATAATAATACTAACAAAATTGAATATAATTATAGAGTATCATAATGTGGATACAATTCTTGAATACCTGTATAGTATGCTTGTTTTTTTGCCTGAAATTGCAAAAATTGCACGTCGTATTAAATTTTATACGGCAAGGCACCATTAAAATATACAAATTTGAAGAATAAAGCAAATTCCAGTCCATATGAACCATCAGTTCCAATACCGATTTTGGGTTGAAATATGGGTGGCTCTCACCAAACAGTTTTGTACGTAATCGTGCCGTGGATTTCAGAGTATCCAGTCCTGGTTATTTGGCCACCAATGGAGGCCGGTGCCAAGAGTATTAATTGACATTGCTCTCTTTCTCACACCCCAAGGACCTACAGTAGGTTAACCACGTAATCCTCTCAAGGGAATCAAGATGCAAGACTGTTTCTGTGATATACGGTACATCATGACAGAGGCCGTGTACAAGTGGCCGTGTACAAGTGCACATCCCCTCCTTTCATCATTCGTCTACTCTTTATGGTTACTGCTGCTGCACCCTCCACCAATTTTAATGAATTTTTCAGTAAGCGTTGTATGTTTTTCTCCGTGTGGTCAGTCAACCGTGGTATGACGTGCATGGGGTGGTGGAGGTGGTGGGGTAACAGAGAAGATATGTCAAGTGGTGGTGGTGTTGGTAGTGAGTGTGGTGTTAAGAGAAGATAATTATGTAAGGATGTTGGTGTAGAGAGGATGGCGATAGAGTGGTGATGGGTGTAGTGGTGGGTAAAAAAGTAAAGAAGATATTATGTGAAGATGGTTGTGGTGGTAAGAGTTGTGAAGATGATGGTGACATTTGTGAATATTATGGTGAGTGGTGACAGGTGTAGTACTTCACTTCATTGACTACCAAGACATTATCCCCTCCAATATAATTTTTACTGGTGTATTTTTATTCACTTTTATTTTCTTGGATACTCCCACCTCGTAATGTCGTACAGCCACACAGCAAGATATATACGTGCACCGTGTACGCGCTCACAAAAGTATTGGTGCACGATATGCGTAAATATTATGGACCACATAACGAAGGTCATTTTCCGTACACGTCAAACCTCCTGTGAATCGATACTATTAGTCTAACGTCCCGACTATTTATACACACATGCACTACATAAAACAGTATATACTGATACAGCAACCCAACCGATGAAAAAAAAATGCATCCAACCATCTATTTACTCATCCAACCATCCTCCATACAAACACATTCAACCACCCATACTTGTACACATCCAAAAATCCATCCATCTAATCACACATCCATCCATCCATACATACATACATACATACGCCACACAAGGCCACTACAACAAGTAACTAATGACACAGGAGATGCCAGCAAGTAGTCATGTGGCCTTGATGCCTGCCACAAGAACTGTCAGCAGCAGGTAAACAAACATGCAGGTAAAGGAAGGGGACAAGGGAATCAAGAAGGATGTTGACAGTGATGGTAGTGGAAGTGTAGGAGGAAGGGGATAAGAAGACGAAGAAGGATGAGATGGTGGTAGTGGTAGTGGTGGTGGTGAAGGAGGATGAGGACAAGAAACAAAGAAGAATGAGATGGTGGTAGTGGTGATGGTGGTAGTGGTGAAGGAAGAAGGGAACAAAATACGAAGAAGGATGAGATAGTGGTGGTGAAGGAGGAAGAGGACAAGAAACGAAAAAGGATGTTGACAGTGATGGTAGTGGTGAGTGGTGGTGGTGGTGGAGGTGAAGGAGGAAGAGGACAAGAGACGAAGAAGAGTTTAATAGTGATGGTATAGTGGTGAATGGTGAATGGTGGTGGTGGTGGTGGTGGTGGTGGTGGTGGTGGTGGTGGTGGTGGTGAAGGGGACAAGGGAACCAAGATGGATGTTGATGATGATGGTGGTAATTGGTGGTGGTGAAGAAGGAAGTATGAAAAAGGTGAATGAGGAGGTTGAATATGAAAAGGAAGGGGGGGGGGAGGGGAGGAAAAAAATTAACAAAATGAAATGGATGAGGAGAGAAGGAAGAGATGATGAAATAAGAATAAGGAGGAGGAGGGTGGGGGGCAAATTAAAGGGCTATTGATTCCTCCAATTAAACTTTGCTGCAGAACAGATCTCGCAGTCATATACTTAGGCACTAGTCTGTTTCCTAGTATAATAAGGAAGTATCAGTTGCCATTCCATTCCCCAACAGCAGATGACCGTCATGATCCTCCAAATTAACCCTTTGACTGCCTATGGTGTCTCGTTGGTAAAATAAAATCATCTGAGGTCAGTCATGATAGAAGATAAACACAACACTAACAGAAGAAAAGAAGAATGGAGTCACACTCAACTTTTATGTGTGTGTGTGTGTGTGTGTGTGTGTGTGTGTGTTGTGTTGTGTTGTGTGTGTTGTGTTGTGTTGTGTTGTGGTGTGTGTGTGTGTGTGTGTGTGTTTTGTGTGTGTGTGTGTGTGTTTTGTGTGTGTATGTACGCTGGGATTCTGTAATTTATATAGAGTTTAATTATAAAATGACACAAGGCAAGGCAGGCACTGAGAGGGTTAGGGGGTTAAGGCTAAATTGTATACACACCAGGTAGCGGGAAACCCAAGTAACAGAAGAAGCCAAATAGTAGGGGCAGGTAAGGGTGGGAAGAGGGGGAGTATATGTGGTGGGTGAGTGAGGATGGGTGGTGGAGATAGGGTGAGGATGGTAGTGTTGTGGTGGAGATAGGGTGATGAAAGAACAGCGATGATGGTGATGATGATGTTGATGGCGGTGGTGATACTGGTGGAGAAAGAGAAATGAAGGGAGATGTTGTAGTGGTTGGTGAGTGAGAGTGGTTGTGGTTGTGGTGGTGGTGGAGTGGAGGGTGAGAGTGGTGGTGGAGTGGAGAGTGAGGGAGGCTGGAGGTAGAGACAGGAATGAGAGAAGGGGCTGGAAGATGGAGAGGGGTGGAGGGTGGGTGGGGGTGGAAAAGGAGTAGGAAGAGAGGGTGAAAAGGGTGGAGGTAGAGACAGGAGTGAGGGAGTGGAGGGTAAAGGTGACTCAGTGTGGCAGGAACATGTGTAGTCATCAGTGTAAGGGCACGTAGTAGTGTAGTACTGTACAGGTCAGTGGCCGAGGGTATATACATCTTACTTCCTTATGCTTACTTACCCAACCTTAAACACTACATTACCTGCCTCTCTCCTGTCTTAAACCTACCTCCTCCTCTCCTGTCCTCTACCCATGCCCCTCTTTTTCTTCTGTCCACTATCCATGCCCCTCTCTCCTATTTAAACCTATCTCCTTCTCTCCTGTCCATGCCCCTCTCTCCTGTCTTAAACCTATCTCCTTCTCTCCTGTCCACTATCCATGCCCCTCTCTCCTATGTTATACCTACCTCCTTCTTACCTCTCCTCTACACAACGCCCCTCTCTCCTATATTAAACCTACCAACTTCTCTCCTATATTAAACCTACCTCCTTCTCTCCTCTCCTCCACCCAACGCCCCTCTCTCCTGTCCTCGTTAAATAAAAATGAACATCTGGTGCTCGACATCTTACTGTATAAAAGACGACACTGCTTGAGCAAAGAATCACCAGAGAATATCTTTATCTATCCGTATGTGCCGTGGTTATCTCTCTGGTTTAATTCAGGGGGAAGGACAGTGTTGGTAAATCTGGAGCAACTGATTCATCCAAGCTATTCCAAGCAACAGGTCATCATTTTTTTTAGTATATTTTGGACCTGTTTTCTGGCATACTTTGGAGGAATTAAGGCGCTCCAGTGATGGGTTACTTAAGGGGGGCATTTGCTTTACGTGTATTGGACAACTTCATAATGATTCCCTAAAACATCGCCAGGAAACAGATCACCTCAGCATACGAGATGGGGTTGTGTTATGGAGCATAGTTTGGAGGAACCTGTAACCCTCCAGTGCCCATTAAACATTAAAGGGTTAGTAAAAGATTGGTACAGTCGGCGGCAAAAGTCCTGTCGCCTCACTTGCTTCACCGAGCCACGCGATGTTCATAGACTCGAGATTATTAATTGCAGAAAACGTGCGGATTTTTCGAGTCCCTGAACACTGCGTGTCTCAGTGAAGCAGGTGAGGCGACAGGACTTCTGCCGTCGACTGTACATTGAAATGCCTTGATTCCTTCAGAGTATGTCAAGCAACAGAACCAATGAATAAATATAATATCATCCTATTGCTTGGAATAGTTAGGAGGAATCAGTTGCTTCAAATTTACCAGCAACACTGTACTATATACCTCCTTTACAAGCAAATGGAGACACAGAGACAGTGAAAGGTGAAGATGTAATGTTGTGATTGAGAATGTTTTGATTTACAGTCATTGGGGGGATAAAAAGCGTGTTCTGCTAAATAAGAACCTGTGTTGGAATGAGCTAACACTTTTGGCACATTCTCCACTCGTACACGTCGGAGATAGTATAAATTATTGGAGTCTCGGTATATTTATTTCATTATTATCATTATTATTTTTCGGGGTGGTGGGGGGGTCAGAATAATAATAATAATAATAATAATAATAATAATAATAATAATAATAATAATAATAATAATAATAATAATAATAATAATAATAATAATAATAACAACAACAATAACAATAGTAATAACAACATAAAAAACGCACTATACACGGCAGACGACCACTAGATCTAGACCCAACCTATGTCACCCTAAAAATATCACTTCATTCCAGACCCATGTATTGTTATTACACTCCAAGAGACAATGATGACCAAGCCACTGACTACCTATTCCTCTCCGGGGCTAAGATGTCCTCTGGTGGGGAAAAAAAAAAAGCAATGAAGTGGTGGAGAGATGAAGCGAAGAGAGGTTGGGGAAAAAGAGAGAAAAATGAAGTGGTGGGTGAGGGGGACGGGGAAGAAAAAGTGGGGGAAGAATAATAGGTGGGGAAAAAAAGTAATAAAGTTGTGGAGATATAAAGAGAGGTGGGGGAAAAGAAGAGAAATGAAGTGGTGGGTGAGGGGAGGAGGTGAGTGGGACGGGGAAGAAAAAGAGGGGGAAGAATAATAGGTGGGGAAAAAATGCAATAAAGTGATGGAGGTGGTGTGGGTGAAGTGGGGGAGAAAAAGAGGTGGAAAAAAAAAAAAAACGAACATTAAAGTGGTGTTGGGAGTGGAAGGGGGAGGGGAGAAAAAGAGGGGTTGAAAAAATGTGTCTCTTCTGCTGACATTCCAGGTTGGGGTGGGGGGGGGGGGGAAGGGAGGTGTTCTGTCCTGGGTCCGCGGGCCATGCCGTGTTCAAATTCCTGGACGGGGTGAAGGCTGGTAGGTTGGGGCAAGGTGAAGGGCAATGTGACGGTGAGTATGAAAGGCAAGGTGAAGGGCAAGGTGAATAGATGTAAAAGGGAGAATGAGAACAACTGGTGGTGAAGGGCAAGGTGAAATGTAATGGGAAAATGAGATTAACTGGTGGTGGAGGGCAAGGTGAAATGTAATGGGGAAATGAGAACAACTGGTGATGGAGGGCAAGGTGAAATGTAATGGGAAAATGAGATTAACTGGTGGTGGAGGGCAAGGTGAATAGATGTAAAAGGGAGAATGATATTAGTTGGTGGTGGTGTTGCATGGTGAAATGTAATGGGAGAATGAGATTAACTGGTGGTGGTGGTTTCAGTGTACATGAAACACTATAATAAAGTGAAATGGTCCATCAAACGATACATTGCACTATACAGGAAGAAGGAAGAATACTGTGATTAATCCAGAAAAACACTGTATATCAAGCGGGACAGCAATCAGGAAGAAAACAGACTGAAAGGAGGGACAGTTGAATGTTTGAAGGAAGGACTAAAGGGGCGATAAAACCATTCCCTACCATTCACATCACCGCGGACAATACTGGTACCATCTTTTGGGATTACTGTCGTCAATTATTTTTCTATGTTGAAGTATAGTTATTCCAGTACGTCCCACGAGTTTCAGAACTAAGGTAGAGGTGTGTGTGTGTGTGTGTGTGTGTGTGTGTGTGTGTGTCATGCGGCGGCGACACGGGTAGAGCCAGGTGAACTTGTTAAATACTGCAGCTGGCGAATTCTAAAAAAAGGAATAGTCCTTCGTATACCATAAATCACAAGTTGGGAAATCATTTTAAAAGGACACACACACACACACACACACACACACACACACACACACACACACACACACAAAATCCTCTTTATTATCCAATATATGCATCCAAGTGTTGAGTGGTGCCTGGCTGACTGACTTGTGGTGGCGACAGGACGGCGACGACATTTAAAATAATGGCCTCAACTGCTGTGTGTGTGTGTGTGCGTGTGTGTGGGTCATCAGCATGCCTCCTACAGGGTCAACTCCCCCCCCTCCCCCACTCCTTCGTCCCTCCCGCCCCGCTGGCACCACTGCAACCACGGTTATCAGATTAAATGAGTTGGTTGTTTTATGTATATTTATAGTGTCGATGGTGTAAATTTCGTTTTTTTTTAGCAGGTTCTGTGTTTTTATGATCCATAGGGAAAATTTCGTATGTTTGTGTTTTTTCAAGGTTCATGGTATAAATTTCTTATGTATCTGGTTGATGGTGTATATTCGTATGGACGTGAGTTCTTTTGAGGAGATGTACGAGTTGATGGCCTATGTCCACAATATAAGTTAATCATTTTTCTTTCGTTTTCCCATAAACATATTGCAAACACGAAACACTTACACTTCTGGCAGTGATTAAAAAAAATAATAATAAGTTAGCATCATAGTTCATTCCGGTCATGACCACCACCATCACTATAATCATCACTACGGTACCACCACCACTACAACTACCACCAGCACCACTTCAAGTAGAACTATTGCCACACCCACCACAACTACTACCACTTACATACACACACTAACTGTACCATGCTTATATAATTATGTACAATATGTACCGGTATATATTCTTCATTACTGTTATTTGTATATTTGTATGCATAATGTGTATGCATTCCTAGATTATACTTATATTTATTATTATGCAAGTATCATTTGTATTTATAATAATTTTCATTATCTTACAGCAAATAGACAAAATTACCAAGATTAGACTTACTGTATGTCATCTATGTACATTTGTATTTCAACCTTCGGCTGCACTCTTTATCAATAAACGGTTTATCATTTTATCATTAGTTCAGACACACAGTGGCGGGTCAAAGGTGGGATGGCAACTCGTAAGGAGTACCCTGTGAGGAATATCTATTGATGGGAGGTGTACAGGTCGGAGTCACAGTCACAACATGCTTGGCGGGGTCACCTCAATCTGGTACAAGGTTGATTTTTCCCTGAATCTATTAATATTTTATTACCTCATCCATTCTCGTTGATGAAAAGTATACGTCATTACTAGATCCAACCTTACCATAATAACACCATGACGATGTTGTAATACGGGTTTCATTGTAATCTAATTATATTCTCTCAATACTGTCACTCCCGTTAACAAACTGTACGGCACAAGACGTAATAAACTAGTTGACCTTAAGATTATAGACATTAAAGGACACACATTATCGATATTAAGTCTGAAGAATATGACGTACTGGTAACAACTTTGCTATTTTCATGTCATAATAAGTTCAATCACCAACTGTAGTGAATTCTCTACTGTGAACTAAGTAGTATAAGTTCTGTTATGGCTAAGATTTAGTACCGTCTGCCTAACACTAAACTATTTTCCTTCTTGTAAGGTTGCCTCATAATTTTACTACTAACTATCATCATTCAACGTTTTACCCATATCTGACCTATATAAACTATACCTGAGCCAATGATTTTTAGCCAAAACAAAAGAACCCCATCCATTAAATATTGAAGAAGAAACAAGCGGCTCACATTGACGGGACAAAACACCTTTACGTCCTGGTATTTTACAAAAAACATTACATTATTAATAATAGTTTTGCTCCAATTATTATGGATGAGAGAGAGGGAGAGAGTGGGAAAAAATGAACATAGATAAAACAAATAAAAATAAATAAATGAAACTAATAATAAAACAATCCACCTCTAACTAACCTTGAGGGGTGGCATAAAGTGAGCCAAGATGGGTGAGAAGAGCCTCTGAGGATCACCAGTAGTATTAGTAGTAGTAGTAGTAGCAGTGTTGGTGTTGGTGGTGGCATTATTATCTTCATCATCCTTCTGGTGTTGTTGGTGGTGTAGGTGGTGAGGCAGGAGCTCCACCACAACTCTGGCCACACACCCAAACATCTCCTGGGCCAGTACCAATGCCAAGTCCTGGGCAGCCGACCGGTACCCACTCCCCACACGGGTATCTGGAGGAGAAGGAGAGCAAAGGAACCATAAGTACGGAGTGTATTCCACCCCCTGTAGAAGGGATCGGGTTTTAGGTACCTATGATCAGTGCAAATTTTTATCATCTGAAATATAAACCCATGTCTCTTGTCCTCCAAACTAGGCCATTAAGCAGTAACGTTTATCTCATTAGGTGAATTATGTGGCAGAGTCTGGACAAATCAGCTACATCTAATTTACTGACAATTAACAACCCCTAACCTTCTTATGTATTAATGACTCCAGTACCATCCGCCTATGGTTAAGAACCCTGTGCTTGTGTACGAGAACTTGAGGCTTTTGATTCCCCCTGACTATGCCACGAAACAAACTTCTCCATTATTGATTGTGTTTCGTGGCAATGTTTGAAGTACGCGGTAAGAATAAATTTTCTAACTACATCACATGGTCCCTGTACAGATATCAGAATCCAAGTACAAGTTTGTGTGTGGAAGGAATAAATGTTTGTAATGCGACCTTATGCTTTAATCTGATACACTATTAGGCCTATATTTAGAATGGAGAGAATGTGTAACTGTGTGTGAGAGTGTGAATGACAGGGTGCGACTCGAGTTTAGTATATTTTATTTCGTCTCAGAGAGTAACCTCGCTTATGTAGTAAATAGGTAACTGCGAATTACCTGTATTATGACTTATCAACATGTCTGTTCCTATCTGACTAAAGAGTAAGTGTTCACAGACCAAATAAAGTATTTCGTCGCTTTGTATGTGACTGGATGGTGCAACAAAATCGGATATGGCTATTTACATGTAGCTATGCACATAATATTATATAATATACTTGTACATACATATTGTACATACAAACATAAACACACAAAAGTATACATATAAGAAGCGTATCCAATTCTCAGAAATAGACGAAAGAAGTTTATTTGACAGTTTGACATATATAAGTTAAAAATACAGCTCTGAGGGATTTGGGTGTACAGTATTTCCAGTCCTTCGTGTGACTAAATAAATACATATGACCCTGGGAACACGACCGACACATAGACAGACCCGACGACGCATTTTGAGGGTATGTACAGTACAGTAGAGGCGTATAATACTGTGACAATAGTTCTTTATCTCAGTCGGGCCTCGTCCCTCACGTACTTTTGGTCAAGGTTAGGTTACACACACACACACACACACACACACACACACACACACACACACACACACACACACACACACACACACACACACACACACACACACACACACACACACACACACACACACACACACACACACACACACACACACACACACACACTCTCTCTCTCTCTCTCTCTCTCTCTCTCCCTCTCTCTCTCTCTCTCTAGTTTTCCCTTCATTTGTATTTACTTTCACTCTTCTTATCGATTAATCTACCTCTTTAAGTCCCATTCTAATCACTCTCACAAGTACTTCTCATTAATTTTGTCAATTCTAATTAACCTTATCAGTAACTGCATCCCTCTCTTTATCTTCCTCCTCCTTAATTCCCATTCTAATCTCTTGTCCCTGTCTTCTTTATTTGTCTACTATAACTGCATCACCCCCCCCTCTCTCTCTCTCTCTCATCCTTCTACCTCCTTAATTCCCACTCTCATCTCTTTTCCCTGTCTTTCTCTTTTTACACTCGATTTATCCCTCCCTTCCATTACAACCATTCGTCTTGTTTACGTTTTCCTTTTCATTCTTACTATTTTTTACTGGGGTCGTTTGCAGTGGGTACATAGGGGGGGGGGGGTCTTCTGATTCCTCCAGACTATGCCAGAAAACAAAAACTACTTCAGTATACCAGTAGTGGATCGCTTTTGCTGCATCACTTATAGGGCTTCGTTGACTCCAGGTTTCATACAACAACGACCATCGGAAACCTGCATATCTAACCATCCTCCTCCTCATTCCTTTCCATCCCCTATCCTTCTGCCTCCTTTCCATCCATCCATCATCATCTTTCTTCTCTCCTATCCTCCCTTATTCTATCACTATTATCCTTTACCATTGACTGCATCCCTCTCCCCTCCCTCCATTTGATCCTCTTTGTCCCCCCCCGCCTCCCCCAACCAACCAACCAACCTGTCCATCCCAAACCAGCCTAATTCTTCACCTTCAAGAGAATACCACACAACTGAACGTGGAGCTATGCACGTCACAGGGGCTTACTGGTGGTCAAAACTGTGACAGAGAAAAGAGTAGGAGGAGAGGGAAGTGTAGGGGAGGGAAGAGGAGGAATGCGTGAAGGTGAGGGGAGGGAAGAGGAAGAATGCGTGAAGGTGAGGGGAGGGAAGGGAAGAGGAGTGTGTTAGTGAGGTGAGGGGAGAGAAGTGTGTAAGTGAGGGGAGGGGAGCGTGTAGGGGAGGGTAGGGGAGCGTGCATGTAGGGGTGAAAAGCAGGGGTGAGAATCAAGGGAAGAAGAAATTAGATGTAAAAGTGATATGAATGAGACAGGAATAAGGAGGAGAGAGGGGAGTATAGTGTGGAAGGTATGACGGGAGGGAAGTGTATTGGTGGGGACAAAGCAAGTGTGATGGGGTGAGAGGAAGGGAGGGAGGGAGGTGAGAGGAAGGTGAAGAAGGGGGAGGGGTGAAGAAGGGGGAGGGGTGAAGAAGGGGGAGGGGTGAAGAAGGGGGAGGGGTGTAGGAGGGGAGAGAGAGTATAGTGGGGAGAAGGCAATAGATTAGAAGAGGGGAGTGTCATGGGTAGAGGGTAGAAAGGAAGGAAAATTCAGAGGGGAGATGGAAGAGTGTGTAGTGTGGTGGAAGAGGAAGGTAGGAAGTGATGGAATAATGAATGACAGACAAGAAGGGCAGGGGTGATATAGGGTGGGTGGGAGGGAGGGAGGGAGAAAAGTAGGGTAATTGGAACGGGAGTATGAGAGAAAGGAGAGTGCGAGATTGGATAAAGAAAGGAAGGGGCGAAAGTGATAACAAAAAATGAGTAGGAAAGGGACAGAAAAATATGGACAAGCCTGGAGGGAAGATGAAAGGAAAGGTAAGAAAGAGAGGGTCAGAGTAAACAGCTTGGTCCCAGCTAGCCATGGAGGAGGGGAGGGGGTGAGAGAAGGAAGGGAAAAGAAAGAGGGAAGAGGAGAGTGAGGAAGAAAGAGGGAAGAGGAAAGTGGGGAAAAAGAGGGAAGTGGAGTGTGGGGAAAAAGAGGGAAGTGGAGTGTGAGGAAGAAAAAGGGAAGAGGAGAGGGAGGAAGAAAGAGGGAAGAGGAAAGTGAGGAAGAAAGAGGGAAGAGGAAAGTGAGGAGGGAAGAGGAAAGTGAGGAAGAAAAAGGGAAGAGGAAAGTGAGGAAGAAAGAGGGAAGAGGAAAGTGAGGAAGAAAGAGGGAAGAGGAAAGTGAGGAAGAAAGAGGGAAGAGGAGAGTGAGGAAGAAAGAGGGGAGAAAATTGAAGTGAGAATTGGAGGGTGGAAATAGTGTAGAAGAGAGCGAAGTGAAAGAGAGGGGAAGCAAAGTAGAGGAGGAGGAGGAAGTGAGTGATGGATTTATAGCACAGGAAACACTAATGACAGCGCAATAGGTAGGGTCATTTACCGCCCCACAGAAGATGAAGTGAAGGAAAGGAAGGTAATGGTAGGGAAGGGAAGGGAAGGAAATGGTAGGGATGGGAATGGTAGGGATGGGAATGGTAGGGAATGGTAGGGAAGGGAAGGGAAGAGGGGGGAAGGGAAGGGCAGGGAAGGGAATGGAAGGGAAGGAAAGGGAAGGGAAGGGAATGGTAGGGATGGGAATGGTAGGGAAGGAAATGGTAGGGAAGGGAATGGAAGGGAAGGGAAGGGAAAGGAAATGAAAGGGAAGGGAAGGGGGTGTAGGAAACACAAGCAGTGGAGAGAGCAGGGACTACGGAAAAAAAGTTGGATATGACATGGCTGGTGATAAGAAACAAGAAGAGATAATAGATAAAGAGGTTCATAGTGATAAAAGTGGCTAAATGTTACAGTGGTAGGAATGAATGAAAGGAAGAGGAACTAAGGAGAAAATGGAAGAGAGGCAAGTGGAAAATACAGGTTAAGTGTTACAGTGATAGAAATTGTTGACGAGAGAGAAAGTGATAAATAGAGTGAAGGGTAAAAGAGACACAACAACAATATGTGTGCCTAAGAACGAGGACAGAACAGCAGCAGCGGACAGTTATTTATTTATTTGTGTGTGTGTGTGTGTGTGTGTGTGTGTGTGTGTGTGTGTGTGTGTGTCCATGTAACACTTAAATGGTCAAGCTCTTTGTGTGTGTGTGTGTGTGTGTGTGTGTGTGTGTGTGTGTGTGTGTGTGTGTGTGTGTGTGTGTGTGTGTGTGTCCATGTAACACTTAAATGGTCAAGCTCTTTGTGTGTGTGTGTGTGTGTGTGTGTGTGTGTGTGTGTGTGTGTGTGTGTGTGTGTGTGTGTGTGTGTGTGTGTGTGTGTGTGTAACACCTGAATGGCCAAGCTAAGGACCTCAGAGGAACGTGTTGCCATAAACCACAGGAAACAACACATACACAGCGACACGGGAGGAGGATATGAGAGGGGGACACGAGAACTGACCAGGTATGTACTGTATGTATGTATGTATGTATGTCCTCCTCCACGTACACGTTAATTAAAGAAGTGGAGGAACTGTATTAATGTGTGTGTATTAACAGCCACGATTAAAGGTCCTGCATCGGGTGAATGAAAGTGAGGACCGTCCTACTAAGACATCAAAATAGCCACAAAAATATCCAGTTCATGTTGTGAATCTTACGAAGTGACATTACAGAGACTAACATCTATTATATTGTTTCTTTACCATCATCAGTCGAGGTAGTTTCATTCGACGGTGTTGCAGGACTTTCGGCAGTGACTGTATGTACGTGCGTGTGTGTGTGTGTGGGGGGGGGGATGGGGTCGTAAAACTTTTTATCCCCTCAAACCATTATTAAGAATTTTAAGGGTCAATGTCAGGGTCGTTCTCATTTTAACTGGTTTGTGCTTGAAATGAAGTGGATTGTGTGGGAGCAGTAAGAGTGGATTATGTGGTGATGTCGGAGAGTATAAAGTTAGCATACAACAGTGATCCTGATTCTAAATGAAATGTTTTTGATAGAGTAGGAAAGTGTGCCATGGTTTTTAAGTGTGCCATGGTTTTTTTTTTTTCTCTCTCTCTCTCTCTCTCTCTCTCTCTCTCTCTCTCTCTGACAACAACAATAACAAGACCTACAACAACATAAACAATCACAAAGAAAAACATCGACGAAAACAAGACAAACACAACGAGGTAGAAATGAAATAACCACAATTAACATAAATAAAATAAATAAACAATAATAAACATAATTACCACAACAACAACCACGAAGCAACAAAAACTCAAAACAATAACATTATAAACACGAAAGCAAAAACAATTATAACGAAAAAAAAAAAAAAAACAATGAGACAACAAAATAACAAACAATAAACACCCACCACAGACGCTTAGACGACAACAACAACAAAGATAAAAACTATAAAATGAGACAGCAATTCCAGTTCTAAACGCGACTCGACAAGTGCAATTTATGGGTGCAGTCAGAGCAACCAGGATGCTGTTACATGCTTGCTTCCTTCCTTCTTCCTCCTCCTCCCTCCCTCCCTCCCTCCCTCCCTCACTCTCTCTCTCTCTCTCTCTCTCTCTCTCTCTCTCTCTCTCTCTCTGTGAGTGTGGGTGTAATACAGGAAAGAAAATAATACAGGAATTGAGGTTCTGTGGTATTGATATTTTTAATGGTACTTATAGTGGTGGTGGTGGTGGTGTTACAATAATAGTGGTAGTGCTGTTGGTAATACAATTGATGATGCAATGATTAAAGGGGTTGATGTATGGAGAGATTATATGGCTCTATACCTCCTAAAGGGTCCTAGGTGGTAACATGCTCCTGGTCACACACGCTAGGTATAGAGAGTAGAAAGGTACGTACAGTCGGCAAAGAAAAGTATCAACACCACCCTTACATTGAAATAAAAAAAAATTGCACGGTAAGGTTGGTACTCTTGATGTGTGGGTTGCCAGATTTGAAATTGGCCTCATTACCAAAACCTAATTTTTATTACCATTCATGAAAATTTTAATATTCTTTAATTTGGAAAGAATTATAAGTGAATTACTATTTGTAATTCATTATTATAAAATACTGAAAGTGTCTGAGTGGCTTATCTGTAATCATGAACACCAACACTACATATCACTGTCTATAGGGGTGGTGTTGATAATTTTTTTGCCGACTGTACCTATCAGAGCAACACACAAACACACAGAGATATCACAACACGACACATTCTACAATCTTGACACACACAGAGGGAGAGGGACATCACATTACAACATAACACACCACACTACACAACCTTGCCCTTCCCACTAGAGATGAGAAACCAGCTCACGTCAGACAACCCGAAGCTCGTCCCCACAACAACAAGAAGATGGGACTTAGAAACAGGTTCCCTCGGGGTTCCATTACACCAGCTAATTATTACGGCCCAGGTAAGTGTTCAGGAGAGGCTTGGAGGAGACAGAGGAGGTTGAGATATAGGAGGAGGAGGAGGAGGAGGAGGAAAATGGGACGAGTGTAAGAGGAAGAGTATGTTTTTGTTGAGGTTAGCGGTGGTTTGCGTGAGGAGGATGAGGAGGACAGATAGTGTTGATGTTGTTGCCCTGTGTGTGTGTGTGTGTGTGTGTGTGTGTGGTGTTGTAATGAGTCGTGCCTTGTTGCATTATGCGTGTATGTACAGGAGTACGTGAGTTAGTGCGTCTGTGTGTGCCTCAGCGAGTTACTCAAGACCGGGCATGTGTGTATGAGCGTGAGAAGAACAACCTCGGAAAACTGGAGACGCCGGGGGAAAATTAAAGAGGTATTGAGTGAATTCTAGGTTACCGATTCCACCAAACAATGTAACAAAACAGATCCCCTACTAGTACACTGAGGCATTCTGCTTCCTGGTACAGTTTGGAGGAATGAGTAAAACCGAATTCACTCTCAACAAACGGTGACCTCTTAAGTGAGAGCTACGTTCCTTCAATACCCACAAAAACCCACATTAAAGGGGAAGTATATAGTGTTGGTAAATATGGAGCAACTGATTCCACCAAACAATTCCAAGCAACAGGCCACCATTATTTATGTTAATCTGGTCCTGTTTCCTGACATACTTTGGAAGAATCAAGGTCCTCTAATGTATCCAAAGTAGACTATAACCTTAATTTAGGATAACGGTATGACGGGTTTGTGTAGCCATGAACTGATCTACAAGTCAACACGACCCAGCTCATGCAGTCACGATTTGCACGTTGGCAGCTCTCATGGGAATATGTATGAACAGTGGCGGACAAAAGGTCATGCCTCACCAGCCACTCCATCCATAACCTCGGTCAACAAAGAGGTAATTTAGATGGAATGGTATGTGCTGTACAGTTACGGACCATAGTAAATGTCCAGGTCTGCTTCGAATAGCCTGATGGAGTATCAAACGAGATCAAGCAAGTATGAGACAGGATAAGCGTTGTAATTGGTTCATTGGTATGTCCGATGATTCCAAACTTTAACACCTGGATACATGCTCATGACTATACAGGGGGCAGTGAAAAATTCGCTTCCACTACCTTGATTGTAATCCAGGTAGTGGAAGTAATTTACGTTTATTTTTTTCAGGCGTTGAACTTAACTGGTTAAGTGTTGGGGATGTTTGACATATCTTAGTCAAACTGAGTTACATTAATTAAGTCATTCGTTTCATACTTTTTTTTATAAAGAGTCTTTAACCCTTGTTTCATAGTTATAAAGTACTCCATACTATATTAAAGTAAACTGGTTCAATGTACAATAATAATAAGTCCATTCAGCAAATGTTAAGCACGTGGAACTTAAACACACTTACCGTATTCTACCGATTGAACAACTGCTTTTACGTGGGCATGAACGAAGACACTAATGCACAAAGAACTTTCCTTTTACCGAGGGTTAAATAGATAAAACTTTTGACTGTGCTGGTACTTTAATTATCGTACGTATGAGTCACGACGTGGTGAACTAACGCGTTTTAAGGGAACCTGTGTTGTAGCCAGAAAATTGGAGGTAAATGAGTCCTTCAAATAATGCCACGAAACACCACCTATGGGGAAGGAGCTTCTTTCGTGGCATAGTCAGGTGGAATCAGAAGCCTTCAATTCTCATACACGATAACAGGGTCCTTAACCTAAGAAGCTATTATTTACCAACAGAAAATAAAGAAGTCATGACCCAATCACATTTCCTCAGTTGAACATTGAGACTCATAGGGGGGGGAGTTTCTTTAGTTGGTGAACTGGAAGGTTTCTGATTCCTCCAAACTATACCAAGAAACAGATCCTCCATTAGTACCACTGAGGGAATTTGTTTTCTGGCATAGTTAGGAGGAATCAGCAGCCTTCCAATTTGCCAACAAGAGAATCTCGCTTTAAAAGAGGCTGACTTCTAACTCAACAATCGACTGCAGGAATCCTCAGCCTATTTTATTTTATTTTATTTTATTTTATTTTATTTTATTTTATTTTTTATTTTTTGTAAGACGACATACCGGTATTTGGTGTCAGTGGTTAATGGAATCCTGCATAATATATACTTAACATTGAAGATTTTAGTAGTACCGAATGATATAGCATGAAGACTCCAGACCTAAGGGTATATAATTACATCATCAGTGTTACTTCTCCAGGGTCAGGGTCTGGTACCTTGAGAACAGGAACCCCAGCTGTTACCACTAGGCCACGACCCCTCAACACAAGGTTACTATCATTATTACGGGGGTTACGTGCTGCTGGACAGGTTAGGAAAGTTTAATCACAATAAAAAAAATAAACAAATAAACGAAAGAAAGAATAAATAAATAAAAGAACATAAAATCCCATAATAATAATAATTATAATGATAATAATGATAAAGTTCCTTGATGCTATAAGCCAAACGCGATTTCACACTTACCATCCACAAACCCAACAGTTGTCTAAAAATCCTCTGTGATAGAGAAAGTTTATATATTTAACAACCACTGTTAAAAAAAAAGAGAAAAAAGGAATACTATTTTATATATTTAGAACCATGTGCCATAGAACTGTAAACAAAATTATCAGTATTATTCCAACCAAGTAACATATGCCGTGGTATTCAAAACAAAACAAGAGTAATGATTAAGTATGAGTAATATTATTATCGATCAAGTAACATGTGTCATAGTATAAAAAGTAACTGAATATTTAACAGATTTAGTAACATGTGCCCTAGTTGCAAACGTGCCGTATTGCAGACACTTATTGTTGTATTCCATTGCAAACGTTGACCTTCACCGCATCGCTAAGTGGAGGCGGCGACAGCTAGGAAGAGTACTATCCCACGTTGGCTTGGTGGGGAGGGGTCAGAAAGGGAGGGGGTGTCTCCCTTGGTGTCTCCTAAAAAACACACACACACACACGCACACACGAAAGAATATACACACACGCAAGTACAAACGAAAACACGCATGCACAAACGAACACACACATACATACATACTGTCCTCTACTGCATGGGCTTATCTATCCATGATGGAGGGTGTAAATCGAACCCTGCAGTGTTGTTTTTGAGTTGGGATGTTGACACGCTAACCACCACGCTACCGAACCACCACTTACACCACACCACCACCACCAGGCTACCACAACACACCACCAGCACTTGGCAACCACTATCACCACAACCACGTCACCACCATCCACCACCACCACCACCACTATACCACCACTATCACCATCACCACCAACACCACGCTACCACCACCTCACCATCATCATCACCGCCGCCTCTGCCTCTGCCCGGGAGCCACAGTGAGACGAGACGTGCAGGCTAAATATGGATAAGACACTGAACCCAAAACATGATCTGCAGGAGACGTGACAGGAGTGGCAGAAGTAGCAACACCAGCAGAAGGAGAAGGAAAGGAAGATGAAAATGAGAAGACAACTAAAATATAAAAAAACAAACGAATAAAATGAAATAGGAGGAAAAGGAAAATGAGAAGACAACTAAAATATAAACAAAAAACGAATAAGATGAAATAGGAGGAGAAAAGGAGAATGAGAAGACAACTAAATTATATATATATATATATATATATATATATATATATATATATATATATATATATATATATATATATATATATATATAAAAGAATAAGATGAAATAGGACGAGGAAAAGGAAAATGAGAAGACAACTAAAATATAAAAAACTAAAAAGATGAAATAGGAGGAGGAAAAGGAAAATGAGAAGACAACTAAAATATTAAGAAAAAAATAATAAGAAGAAGTAGGAGGAGGAAAATGAAAATGAGAAGACAATTAAAATTAAAAAAAAAAAAAACAATAAGAAGAAACAGGAGGAGGAAAAGGAGAATGAGAACGTAATAAAGAGGATAATACAAACATGAAGAGGTCAATGAGACGAAGACTAAGATGATGGAGGAGGAGGAGGAGATGATGATGATGATGATGGAGAAAAAGAAGCAGAAGCAGGACAAGGAAGTAATAAGTAGGTGTGAGCAATTGTCAAGACGTGTTAGTGACTGGTATATAATGTGTGTGTGTGTGTGTGTGTGTGTGTGTGTGTGTGTGTGTGTGTGTGTGTGTGTGTGTGTGTGTGTGTGTGTGTGTGTGTGTGAGAGAGAGAGAGAGAGAGAGAGAGAGAGAGAGAGAGAGAGAGAGAGAGAGAGAGAGAGAGAGAGAGAGAGAGAGAGAGAGAGAGAGAGAGAGAGAGAGAGAGAGAGAGAGAGAGAGAGAGAGAGAGAGAGAGAGAGAGAGAGAGAGAGAGAGAGAGAGAGAGAGAGAGAGAGAGAGAGAGAGAGAGAGAGAGAGAGAGAGAGAGAGAGAGAGAGAGAGAGAGAGAGAGAGGAGAGAGAGAGAGAGAGAGAGAGAGAGAGAGAGAGAGAGAGAGAGAGAGAGAGCGTTGGGATAGGTAAAAATAACGCACTGACTTCCTCCATTACAAATTTAAAGTATTCTAAGTGGAGAGGAACACACAAATGATGGAAGAAAGGATGGGAGGGAAAGGAAGGATGGGAGAGAAAAGTGGGAAGGGAAGGATAGGAGAGAAAGGAAGGTAAATGAAGGATGGAAGAAAGGAGAGCAACGGAAGGACGGGAGAGAAAGGAAAGAGAAGAGAAGATGGGAGAGAAAGAGATGGGAGAAAAAAAAAGGAAAGGAAGGAAAGAATTTACAGAGAGAAAAAGCAGGGAACTGAAATGAATGAATGAAGGAAGAAAGAACAATGAATTAATGAAAAAAAGGAAAGAAAAGAAGGAAAGAGAATTTTTTTTGACCCGGATGAAGAGTGCAAAGGGAAAGAAAAAAAAACAATAAAGAATTTGGACTGAAAAGAAGAGAACCAAGAAATGAAGGAAGAGAAAGTAAGAAATGAAGGAAGAAAAAGCAAGAAGTGAAAAAGAAAGTGAGATGGAGGCGGTAGAGAGGAAGCAAAACATGTGTGCAACATTGCTAGAGTAATGGTGTGTGTGTGTGTTTGTGTGTGTGTGTGTACTAGAAAGCCATTAACAACCGGGAGTGCTGAGAGAGAGAGAGAGAGGAGAGAGAGAGAGAGAGAGAGAGAGAGAGAGAGAGAGAGAGAGAGAGAGAGAGAGAGAGAGAGAGACGAGAGAGAGAGAGAGAGAGAGAGAGAGAGAGAGAGAGAGAGTATGAAAACCTTAATTAATGTTAACTGCAATAAAGAATAAAGTACACATATTTTACTTTGATACCGTACTATAAATCTATCCTGTATTGTGGCCTATGAGATACCTACCTATTCCACCTAACCCAGCAACAAAACCAATCCCTTTACTTACGTGTATACTGAGGTGAAGGAAGTGTTTGTCGGCATAGCTTGGAGGTATTACTGACCCTCAAGTATACGCCGACAACAATGTATTACCTCCTTCATGAACTTTACTCTGAACAATGCCAAAATTAATTTACCTGTCACATGGAAACTCCCAAGGCTGAAAGAGTTAAACAAGATCGATGGGATGATTTTGGCTGCAGGTAAAGCTAAAGTGGCTAACTGCACCTTTGGTTATATACGTAATTTTAAAACTTTTCTTACTTTTATTTGCGCACTTATTCACGGAAGATGACCATACAAGCCATTTATTCCATATCATGAAGACAATATTATTCTCTTCTCTTCGTTCATAATTATGTTGGAATTCTGAGAGTGAAGTTACTTACTCTCTCTGTGGTGTGTTGTGTTGTGTGGTGTTTTGTGTTGTGTTGTGGTGTGGTGTTGTGCGGTGTAGTTAAGTGTTATACTGCACTGTGTTGTGTTGTGGTGTAGTGTGGTGTGGTGTCGTGTAGTGTATTGTAGTGTATAGTGTCGTGGTGTGTTGTGTTGTGTGGTGTAGTTTAGTGTTATGCTGCGCTGTGTTGTGTTGTGGTGTGGTGTGGTGTGGTGTGGTGAATTGTATCGTGGTGTGTTGTGTTGTGTCGTGTTGTGTGTGTACTGTACGTGGGTTCACTTGATATGCCGAGGGTGTGGGTGCAAGTGGCGAGGAGGGAGGTGGGGAGAAAGGTCAGGGGAAAAGAGAGGGTGAGAACTGGAGGAATACTGAACAGGGAAGGAAGGGCGGAAGGAAGGACGGAAGGAAGGACGAAAGGATATGAATAAAGCAAGGAAGGAAG